>CM032491.1:4171110-4228246 GCA_019059595.1 Marasmia exigua | reverse complement strand
CATGTCCCGTGTCAAAATTCACTTCCTATCTCTATAAATAGGTACACTGTTTTTTTCCTTGTCTCTTCTTCCTTTTTTATGTGGTCTGCTCTCTGGTCCTTTATACCTATCTATAAGAAATATTTTTATTGAATTTTTGTTATAAATTATCTATGTATATATTATTAGACGACCCGTTTGGAACAGTGGTAGTGAACGCTGCCTTTGGTCCAAGGGTTGTGGGTTCAATCCCCGCACAGTGCAAACATTTGTGTGTATGAACATGTTTGTATGTATTTACAAAAGAAAAGTATCATATGTATATATTTGTAATTCCGCTGTTGATTCTGATATCCGTAACACAGGTGCTTGAGCTACCTATCTCGGAGTCAGATCAATGTATGTGATGTTGTGAAATATTTATTTATATTTATTATTTATTTATTGGGTATGTATGTATTGTTTATTATTATTTATGTAATGTAATAATATTAATATATAAAATAATGTATATTTCTGCCATTCTCAATTTCATTTTTTAAACTACTTTGCACTGCCTTCCCTTATTACGAATACGATATTTCTTTCCTCTACACAAAGGTTGTCTAGAAGAAATCGCTGCAAGCGATAAGACCGCCTTATTGTACTGTCTGTTGCTTTGGTATCATGCTTGTATTTTGTTTTTGTGCAATAAAGAATATCTATCTATCTATCTATCATATGGATTTATTGTTTTAAACATTCATGGTCACTAACATTAGAATAGTTACTTATGGGATTTCTACCATGTACAGTTAGAATCAAAAGTAGCTGAACATTATAGAACTTTGTCACACTAAGTTTTGCGCAGCTTCAGTAAGTCAAACACTTATTAAAACTGCGCAATGGTTAGTGTGACAAAGTTCTAAAATGTTCAGCTACTTTTGATTCTGACTGTACCATATTTTTGAGTTTCCGATAATACGGCACTGTTGCAAGCGCCATGGTCACGGAGTAACTGAAGTTTTTGCGGGTAAGATGTTACTGCAGACAAAACGGTCTTACCTCCTTCGCAGTCTTTTACTACGCGCACCTGCGGTACCACTGTTCACTAACTCACTATTTTCTCGCAACTGTTCTCGACACACAATACTTACAGTTTAGTTTTACGGTTATTACATTATCGAATCACTGGATTCCATATTCATTCATATATCGGATGGGTATAAAATGTCAAATGTCACGATTGAAATTTTTATACTTGGTAATTTCAATCGCTTACCTGATCAGTCTTGGTATGTTCTGTCGAAATAATCTGAGGGTTATTAAACTCATTCCAGTGATTTGGACCCGATTCCATCAAATGTTCTGCGATTGCTGAATTCTGTTTATCGTTGTTTTTGACTGCTTTTATATGTTCCTTTCCTTTATGAAATATCGGAAACTCAAAAACAAGGTACATGGTAGAAGTCCCGTAAATAACTATTCTAATCATATGGATTTATTTCCCGTTCGGAACAGTGGTAGTGAACGCTGCCTTTGGTCCAAGCGTTGCGGGTTCGATCCCCGCACAGTGCAAAGATTTGTGTGCATGAACATGTCTGATTGTATTGGTCTGGGTGTTTTATATGTATTATATGTATATATTTGTAATCCCACTGTTGATTCTGATATCCGTAACACAGGTGCTTAAGCTATCTCTGAGTCAGATCAATGTATGTGATGTTGATGATCTGACCTGTATTTGATCATCCCGTCCCGTATTTGTCCCAAATTTCGATAACCCTGTATTTCCAGTGAATACAATCCCAACATTTTCAAAGCTAGATTGAATAGGCTACTACTACTTTTGGGTAAGCTTTGCTCCATCGTAGGTTTCCTCTCAACGCTAAGAATTCAGTATGAAGCCAACTTCAATAAAAAAAAAGGGGGACAAGACATTAAACCAGGACGAGCATGGTTAGATGAAGACGAGTGGAGTCTATGCGCAGCATTGGCCGTCACTTAGCTGAACACAATGATTATGATAACCGTGGAAAATCCAGGCTTCGGCATGAATGGGCCGGCGCGACCGAAGTGATGCCACGACCTCACAGAGAACCGGCGTGAAGCAGCACTGTATGCTGTGTTTCGCTACGTGAGGGTGCCAGAGGCCCGATCAGGGAGAAAGGGGGTTCGAAGGTTGGCAGTGCACCTGTGACTCAACTTTTGTCACTGGTATCCATGGTCGACAGCAATCGCTACCATCAGGTGATCCGCCGGTTTGTCTGCCTTCTATCACATATTAAAAAATAGGATAAGTATACGTCTAACATTGGCTGTCTCTTAGCTGATGATGATGACTTTTGACTGCCTCGTAGGCGCAGTGGTTAGTTAAAAGGTCCCGGGTTAGATCCCCGGATCGGTCCAAAAAAATTGTACCTATGTTTTCGGTAAGAAATTCTTAGTGTCAACCCGGAGTCTGGAAGTTGGCAGTCTTGTGCCCCCGTGCCTCGGAAAGCACGTTAAGCCGTTGTTCCTGCGCCCAATCCCTCTCCGGTCGTGTCACTCTGGTGCCCCATCGGAATATGAGGGTAAGGGAATAGAGAGTGCACTTGTGTTTGCGCACACACTTGAGCACTATAAAATATCCTGCGTACGTGACTGATCGTTACAATCGGCCGCCGTAGCCTTAATCGGTTGGAGGATATTATTATTTTAATGATGATGAAGAAGATAGGGACCTTGACAAGCATGTGCTTCTCGGACGGAGTGAGGTACATCTTGGTCTCGAACATATGCACGCAGATGTTCACCACATCGGCCAGCAGATCTTCATAGCCTGAAAACAAAAAAAAAACTTATTGTCATCGGAGAGCCACGTTTCGACATGAATAACCGACTCGACGGAGTAATAAAATAATACCACGGCCTCACAGACAAAAGTGACGTCACAGATGTGTGTAACCGAGTGAATGAGGTTACCGGAGGGGAAAGGAGAATTAAACGGATGGCAACCACTCGCGACTCCAATTCCGTCCGTTTGCTTGTCTGCCACTAATCACATAAAAAATATATCCTTTATTATTATTATTATTCTCCTTCAAAGACTTGAAAATAAAAATCCAGCTATCTGATAGGAAGTCAACGGAAGACAAAACCATAGAGAAAGGGACCGTGTGATCTTTTTCTTCGTGGCACGCTGGTGTCAATGTGGGTTTTCGCGTTTCGTGAAAAATCTCAAATTGACATTTTGACAGATCACGTTTAAAAATAACGAATCTCATTGTATATGGACCTCACTCCTATAGTACTCCATCTAACGGATTTTTCACAGGCGAAAACCCTCATTGACTTTTTAGTGTCAAATCAAACATTATGGGGTCAAGTGATACTTTGGGGTCAAATGACACATTATGGGGTAAAATTAGACTTTAGGGTCAAATGACACTTTCGGGTCGAATGACAAATATTGCGATCAAATGACACATGGAGTCAAATGACACTTGGGGGTAAAATGACCCATGGAGTCTAATGACACTTGAGGGTCAAATGACACATGGAGTCAAATGACACTTGGGGGTCAAATGACACATGGAGTCAAATGACACTTGGAGGTCAAATGACACATGGAGTCAAATGACACTTGAAGGTCAAATGACACATGGAGTCAAATGACACTTGGGGGTCAAATGACACATGGAGTCAAATGACACTTGGGGTCAAATAACACATGGAATGAAATGACACTTGGGGGTCAAATGACACATGGAGTCAAATGACACTTGGGTGTCAAATGACACATGGAGTCAAATGACACTTGGGGGTCAAATGACACATGGAGTCAAATGACACTTGGGGTCAAATGATACTTGGGGGTCAAATGACACATGGAATGAAATGACACTTGGGGGTTAAATGACACATGGAGTGAAATGACACTTGGGGGTCAAATGACACATGGAGTCAAATGACACTTGGGGGTCAAATGACACATGGAGTCAAATGACACTTGGGGGTCAAATGACACATGGAGTCAAATGACACTTGGAGGTCAAATGACACATGGAGTCAAATGACACTTGAAGGTCAAATAACACATGGAGTCAAATGACACTTGGGGGTCAAATGACACATGGAGTCAAATGACACTTGGGGTCAAATAACACATGGGAGGAAATGACATTTGGGGGTCAAATGACACATAGAGTCAAATGACACTTGGGTGTCAAATGACACATGGAGTCAAATGACACTTGGGGGTCAAATGACACATGGAGTCAAATGACACTTGGGGTCAAATGACACATGGAGTCCAATGATACTTGGGGGTCAAATGACACATGGAATGAAATGACACTTGGGGGTTAAATGACACATGGAGTGAAATGACACTTGGGGGTCAAATGACACATGGATTCAAATGACACTTGGGGGTCAAATGACACATAGAGTCAAATGACACTTGGGGGTCAAATGACACTTTGGGGTCATCATCATCATCATCGTCAGCTCATTTAAGTCCCCACTGCTGAGGCACGGGCCTCCCTCAATCACATGAGGGGTAATTGCCATACTCACCACGCTTGGCAGACGGGTTGGCGAGGGTTTTGATATAAATGCAGAGTTTTCCTTCTCTGGGCGCTGATGATCATGCCAGCAGCTTTACCTTAGTCGCCTTTTACGACACCTCGGTAAGAGTGAGGGTGGCCTATTCTACTCTGCCGGGGACCACACGGCCAACTTTGGGGTCAAATGACTAATTTTGCAATCAAATGACACATTATGGAGTCAAATGACACTTATGGGTTAAATTACACATTTTAGGGTCAAATAACAAATGTCTGCCGACATCACTTGCAGGAGCTGAGCTACTCTGTCAAATGAATAATGCCGTCTCACCGTTGATCTTCTCCAACGCGTCCTTCACCGTATCCCTGATCTTGTTCTGCGTGGCGAGGAACATGGACAGGTTCTGCGACTCCTGGAGGCTCTGGCTGTCCGACATCACCTTTAGGAACTGGGCCGCTCTGTGGGCAAAAGCAGTCTGCAATGTATCTGTCAGTCTGGGTTTTAAGTGACTAAAGAGAGCTACGCATAGGGGTTCCAATCACCGTATTATGGAAACAGATTTTAACCCAAATAGCAGATAACAATAATTGACGATGTTGGAACAGTGATCCAAGTGACATTTTTGGAAAAAATGTTTTTTAACACGATTGCAAAGAAAAATCATATTTCGTTCAGGCCATACTGATCCAATGTAATGTAATGTAATGTAAAGTGGACTCCTTTTTCCGCACTTAGACTCTCATTTGGTCCATTGTGCGTGTTGGGTCCTGGCTATTCTAGCCAGCCTAACTCCTAAGCCTAAGGCCTACATTACGAAGATTTTGCTGCCCCTTAACTTTTTGACACCCCTTCCCCTTCTTTGATTCTCCTCAACTTCTTTGTTTCCCCCCCCCCCCCCCCCCCCTCAGGATAAAGCCCGCATTTCACTTCTCTCTAAAAAGTTATTCGGATTATTTGGTAATCTTTAAAAAATACTAGGATGGACGTGAACCGATATGTCACATACAATTTTGAGACATGTCTGAGACTTTACAAACCTCCTGTAGGTGGAGTAATCATTCTTGACGCTGCTCTTCATGTTCTTGAGCTCGTCGAGCACGGCGAACATGTTCACGAACTTGCCCAGCGTGAGTAGGTACGCCTCGGAGACGAAGTCGCGCCGTTTCTCCGAGTGGCAGAGCCGGCGGACCTCGCCGCAGAATCGTTCGATCGCTTTACGCTGAAAACACAAAACGCAGTCTTTTGAACGAGGACATATTGAGGCATTAAATCTAAACAAATATTTTTTCAGAACATCACATACTCTGCATGTGATGTTGTGAAAAAATGATATCAGAACAACAACAACCAAGACAAGGTCCAATTTAGGCGTCATTTGGAGGACAAAGCGAAACTCGCTAGCAAGAAGATGGGTGTCTTGAATAGAACGAGGCGGTTCTTCACGCCTGGGCAACGACTTGTACTATATAAAGCCCAAGTACGACCCCACATGGAGTACTGCTCCCATCTTTGGGCAGGCGCCCCTAAATATCAGCTTGACCCATTTGACGCCTTTCAGAGACGAGCTGTCCGGATTGTCGGGGATCCCGATCTCACGGACAAATTGGAGTCGTTGGAGTCGCGAAGAGATTTTGGCTCTCTTTGCCTCTTCTATAGGCTCTTCCATGGAGAGTGCTCTTTGGAGCTGTTTAATATCATACCAGGGTCACCATTCTACAATCGCACGACCAATCCCTTCCAGAACTCTTCGTTTCCAGCGCTCTTTTTTTCCGCGCTCGTGCAAACTCTGGAATGACCTTCCAGCCGCGGTGTTCCCTGATCGCTATGACATGTCCTTTTTTAAACGAGGTTTGAAAAGAGTTCTTCTCTCACGGTAGGCAGCGGCATGACTCTGCTCCGGCATTGTTGATGTCTATGAGCGGCGGTTACCGTTTACCATCAGATGAGCCGCAAGCTCGTCTACCTACTATAAGCAATAAAAAAATAAATAAATAAAAAAAAACCCAACAGCAGAATTACAAATATACTACTACTCTGATGGCTCAACGACCCTTAGCTGATCTTGCCCTCCGAAACAAAAAGTCGCCATTCCTCTCTGTTTTCGGCCACGGCAGAATCCTTTTCTACTCCGTCTCATGTATGCTCTTTTCGCTGCTCGATCTTCTTGCATCTCTCCAGATGCCCAAGCAACGCAGTCTAGCCGATTATATATAATTCTTTTCTTTTGCAAATACATACTTATACATAGAAAACACCCAGACCAATACAAACAGACATGTTTATGCACACAAATGTTTGTACTGTGCGGGTATCGAACCCGCAACCCTCGGACCAAAGGCAGCGTTCACTATCACTGTTCCAAACGGGTCGTTGGCACAGTGTTTTTTTTTTATTTGATAGAAATGGGGTGAGCGGCGGACCTCGCCGCAGAAGCGTTCGATCGCTTTACGCTGAAAACACAAAACGCATTTTGAACGAGGACATATTGAGGGTATGTTAAAAATATACTGTATCTGACTCCGAGATAGGATGCTCAAGCCAACTCCAAACTCAACCAACAGCAGAATTACAAAATATATTACATATAATTATTTTCTTTTGTAAATACATACTTATACATATCACAGTTCAGTTCGTGATCATTTTCTCCGCTCACTAGAAATTTAACCTAACTTTTTTTTTCCTCGTTTTTATGACTGCTGTGGTAAGATGTATTGTGTCTGTTCCAACCCTTTAATGCTTACAATGGTAACGACTTTGGTAACAACGAGAAGAAATAATAATAATAAGAAACTTTATGATACAACAATAGGAAAATATAACTAGGGCTATAAAATGTATGTGTGTACGTGTGTCACATACACACGTTGTATGTGACACACGTACACACATACATTTGTATTACAGTTGTTTGTATGTGAGGAAATGTGGTTTGGATTGTGATCAGCATGTCATACAGGGAGGATTTGTTCAGTGTCTTTGTACGATAGGTCTAGCAACCAGTTTTTACCCTCACAAAGCTAAACAAACCATTTGTTTAGCTTTGTGAGGGTTTAGGTTTCTGATATCACATTTTTTGCTAACAGAATTGTAAACATATGGGTGAGCAAATAATGATTGGCGTTTAGCAAATTTTGTACGAACGGGTGGTAGAGGAATCCTGAAAATACGCTTTTTATTTAAGGCTTTATAGTTGTGTAAACAAGTGATTTTGTTATGTTGGGCGCAGCTTACACGCCAAATGTATAATTGCCTAACACGAAGAATTTTGGCGTCTTTATATAGTGTACTTATACATAGAAAACACCCAGACCAATACAAACATACATGTTCATGTAAACAAATGTTTGTACTGTGCGGGTGTCGAACCTGTAACCCTTGGACAGAAGGCAGCGTTCACTATCACTGTTCCAAACGGGTCGTTTGGTACAGTGGTAGTGACAACAAAATCTGGCGGAACGATGGTAGCTAACTGGATAAAATCGTGCGCCTACCAAGCAAGAGATTCTCTACCATATTATAAATCGCGATCTAAAGTTATTACCGTACTAAAGCTCATGTCGTCCCGTTCCAACACGCAATGTTAAAAGGCGCCGGCACATATTTTACACAAAATACTCTAGCACTATGTACCATTGTATCGATTCATCTCCCTTTTTTGCATATACTACGTGTTACGGCCTAAACCTACGTGTTAAGGCCGTGTGGTCCCCGGCAGAGTAGAATAGGCCACCCTCACTCTTACCGAGGTGTCGTAAAAGGCGACTAAGGTAAAGCTGCTGGCATGATCATCAGCACCCAGAGAAGGAAAACTCTGCATTTATATCTAAACCCTCGCCAACCCGTCTGCCAAGCGGTGGTGGTGGTGAGTATGGCAATTACCCCTCATGTGATTGAGGGAGGCCCGTGCCCCAGCAGTGGGGACTTAAATGGGCTGATGATGATGATGATGACGTGTTTACGCTAAACTGGCCACTCGTTGACGGCAACTATCATATGGGCCTATTGTGTTAAAAAATGTTTTTACATTTTAATGTCAATGATTCGTACTCATTGAAATATGTCTCTCACTTATCTGTAATAAAGTTGGTAATACCATGGCGAGAATCTTACCTAGACGTAACACGGTTCTCGGACTAGCACGGGAGGTAATGAGTTTTGTTTGCATACCTTCATCTTCAACAGATATTTGTTGCGACTACAAATAAGACCATACTGCTAGTCAATAATAGGATTGTTGCCGTGTCTTAGTTGGTATACTGTAAACTGGTTATGAAATGAACTTTTTATAATATTTTTTTTATCTAAAGTTCGCAATTTGTAATAAGGGGGGTCTAAGATTGAATTAGAGCGTGCAACACTGGATGTGCGTATCTATTCTCTGTTTGTTTAAAAATACAGAAATAACGCTTTGAATCTAGTTATCTGAATAAACATTTTTTTTTCTGTTAGGCAGGAAACTATCCGAAATTTCCCAAAATTGTGGATACCCATAACTTTTGAGATAATGATTCTGTACCAACATGATCCAGTTGGTCTGGTGAACCAAATCAATTTCCCACCTTCCCTACCTGTTCCCTAAGTCAGTAAATAAATGTTTGTTGTTGCCTGTGCCATATTGTAGCCACTTAAATTGAAATTTTTATTTCTTATTTTTTGTTTTGTCAACTTTTTATTTCATCGTTCGGATACTTGACAGATGCATTCCTTAACACTATTATATGCTACTTATTGAGTTGCGGGTCTTCTTACTTCTGGTATTGTCAGTTTGGAGCTGGTGCGCGGCCCCTAAAGTGGGTCTTGACCGGCCAGATCAGGAAGACCAGGGTAATATGCTGAGCTAACTCATTACTATCAAATAGGCGCCCTATTTGGCAGTAATGAGTTATAAGTTTCATATCTTGTACTGTATTGTATTTATCCGATCCTTTTATTTTGCATGTTAAGCTTGTATCTTTATTTTGCCAAATAAATTATTAATTTACTTTACTTTAATCGTCCACGCGTTGGACCGCGGCTGCGGGATGTCCGACTGCAGTGGCTGTGTCCAGACTGTTCGAATCCTAACGAACATTAACTATTTTTCACGCATGATAACCCTGACGCGCACTGGATCCGTTTCCGTTTCATTATTAGTATGATGGCACTCAGTATGTCAAAACCCTCGCCAACCCTTCTGCCAAGCGTGGTGAGTATGGCAATTAACCCTCATGTGATTGAGGGAGACCCGTGCCCCAGCAGTAGGGACTTAAATGGGCTGATGATGATGATGGCACTCAAAGACTTTGCACAAGAAAGGGCCGGGTGATAGAGTTGCTATAAGAATTTAACATTTTATACAATATTATGTGCCTATCATGGCCGTAGTAATTATTAATTAAAATATTTATATATTATTACAACACAACACTTCGCGTCTATAATCACGAATGTAGTAGTGTGTTTTATACAAGTGCATTTAAAATGTCCCGATAAATAAATGGACGAAGCACGCGTTGCCCATACGTGGATACATAATAATTATAAAGAACATGCTTCACACCAATATTGTTTAGCTGGAAATAATCATAATAATAATAATTCTCACAACGTCTCATACGTTGACCTGATTCCGTACTAAGTAGCTTAAGCACTTGTGTTACAGATATCAGACAACAGAGGAACACAAATATATACTTGAATACATATATTACACCCAGTTAATAAATGTGAAGAATGATTACAATATTGTAATAACTAAGAATTTACACTGTGACATTGAAAAGTGTAATGTGATGATGAACGGTGAGTGAATAAAAAATAAAGCTGCACTATAAACCTTGGAAACTGTGGTTTTGTTATTATTAAAAAAAATCTCCTGATAGATAGGCCTCCCATCACTCGCCAGTAAGTACCTATTTTGCATATACAGTACACATCACACACAAGAAGCTAGAATAACTGGTAATAAGCTAGAATAAATGCCCTTACAGGGCGCTACATTGTATTAATAACATCTTATGTACGTACATTTATTATTTAAGATACTTTGTACCCAATGTAGCACGCAATAAAATATTTGATTGATTGATTGATAACACCACGAAGGTACACATATAAGTAGAGCATAGAATCTTAGAGGCAGCCCCTAGATTCCTGCAGGAGGATACGCAGATTTCTACATAGACACGTAGGTACAGCCGTGTGGTCCCGGCAGAGTAGAATAGGCCACCCTCACTCTTACCGAGGTGTCGTAAAAGGCAACTAAGGTAAAGCTGCTGGCATGATCATCAGCACCCAGAGAAGGAAAACTCTGCATTTATCAAAACCCTCGTCAACCCGTCTGCCAAGCGTGGTGAGTATGGCAATTACCCCTCATGTGATTGAGGGAGGCCCATGCCCCAGCAGTGGGGACTTAAATGGGCTGATGATGATGATGATGACGTAGGTATCCGGTCAGCGGTGGCATACCTGGAAGTACATGAACTGCAGCAGCTTGTCCACCTCCGGGGCCAGCACCTGCACCGTCCGCTCGTAGATGTGCACGCGGTCCGGCTGCTCGTTGGACCGCGGCTGCGGGATGGCTCGGCTGCAGCATCGCCAGGTGTACAGCATCACCGCGTGCGCGTTGCCTTCTTCTAAAAGCTCGTTCTAGAGGCAGATAGATATATAGATACTCTTTATTGCACAACGCATAAAACTTCAAAATATATTCAAAATTCAAAAGTGCTTTATTTGCATAGGCTTATATACAGCTCTTACAAATCGTCATACATGAAAAATATAAATTATAGCTATTTATATTATACATGTTATTAAACATATATGTCGATACAAAAAATATACTAAGAAATGAATAAATATAATGTGATTCTACCACCGGAATCGGAAAGTTGATTCTGACGAGAAGATCCGGCAAGAAACTCGCCAGTTACTCTTTTTAATCACCAAATTTTTTTAAGTACAGTGTCATGGGTGTAGGCGAACAGTTTATCATTTCCACAAATTCTTGTCATTTAAGTAATCATTAACTGTATAATAGGTTTTGCCATTAAATAATTTTTAACATGTGTTTTAAATTTGGGCATTGGTAAATCAACAAGCTTTTGTGGTAACTTATTAAATATTTTAATACTCATTCCTACGAATGAATTACCAATCTTATGAAGTCTGAGATGTGAAACAGCAAGCTTGTGTTTATTTCTAGTATTTAGGTTATGGTTGTCGGATTTTCGAGGGAAGTTTTCTAAATTTTTATAAACATACATAATACAGTCAAAGATGTACTGTGATGCTAATGTTAAAATGTTAATTTCTTTGAACAAGTTTCTAAGCGAGTCTCGTGGTCTAAGTCCGTATATATATTTTTTAGCTTTCCTAAAAACTCGGTTGAAAATAAAAAATATAACTGGAAAAATTACTACGATACGTCGTGTAGTTTCCGAGATATTAAATTTAATTTCAAAATAAACTTGATATAAAGTGATGTCATCGCCCTTCCTGTATTTCCCAACACTACCTCAGTCCACTCGTGTGTCCCGGTAATGCATCGCCCGTATCTCCATAAACTTAGTTGACAATAAAAACATAACTAAGAATATGTATACGATACGTCGTGTGTTTCTGGGGATACTTTATTTTAAAAAAATGAGTTTTTCAGTGACGTCTCAATACTAGCGCGCGTCTGCGCAATTTTAATTCTCTGTAAATTCATTAATACTTGGTCTTTTTTGATGAAACAAAAACTTGTTTATTTGTATAGATGCAAGCTCTACTGGAACCATAGTTTTAAGCAATTCCATAGAACTATTTCAAAAAAAAGTTTAAAAACGAAAACCCAACAGTTGGTTTTAGTTTTATAATATATTGACTTCGATAGTATGTTGTCTATTTCAATGTCTTTCAAATTAGCTTAAATACATACCAAGTTGGCATGAACAGTTGCCTCCTCAATGTACTTGGCGATGCCAGTGACAAAGCCATTACGATCCTCAAAGTTGGTGTCAAAGTTGGCTTGGTAAAGGATGGAGCACGGCGCTGCTTCAATGCATGGCTGCTCATCTGTTCGAATAAATAAATAAAATAAATAAGTTCATTCAACATCTCATACGTTGACGTGATTCCATACTAAGTAGTTTAAGCACTTCATCATCATCATTTCAGCCAATATACATCCAGCATTGCTGGACCTATGTCCAGCAATGCTGGATGTATGGATGGGAGGCCTATGCCTCCCCCAATGATTTCGACACTGAATGGTCTTGGGCCGCCCGCATCCAAGGGATTCCTGCAACTTTCACCAGATCATCGGTACTCCTTGTGCCCCACCACAATGTTATTAAGCATTTGTTTTACATTAAATAAGGCAAGAGTTTAAATAAAAAGTGAAATAAATAAGTGTATATATGATAGCCTAATAAAAAAATACTTGTGAAACCTAATTTAAAAATTGTTTGGTTTTAATTCATATCATATTTATAAACTCTCTTCCTCTTTGTATCATGGCCAGGGACCGGAAAACCCATTTTCAGAGTTAAGCCTATCAATAGGGTTATCACTATATCATATCAATAGGGTTACCCTATTTATTTTCATCGGCATTCATTGATAGGGTTACAATCGCTAACCGCATAGTAAGGGTTACTGATGTATCGCGCCTTTTTGTAGGCTCTTAATGGTCAGCTGGTCTATGACAGCTGACACGTTGTCAACATATATTCATTGTGTAATAAATAGTTCTTCAAGGAAGTGTGTGTATTTATTTCATTGGCTACGAGGATGGCTTACATCGGGAATTTGTCGTTATTCGACCATAAAATAAACGATTGGGCTATTTTTAAAGGTAAACTCAAGCAATATTTAAAAATAAATAAGGTCGAAGAAAATAAAAGCGCAATTCTTTTGACGCATATTTCCGACGAAACATATCGCTTAGTTTGTAATTTAGCGTACCCGAAAGATCTGGAGGCGCTAAGTTATGAAGACTTGATGCAATTACTCAATGACCATTTCAAGCAAAGGAAGTGCTCATTCGTGGACAAGGCAAACTTTTATGGTGCAAATAGGAATCCAGGCGAATCATTGGGTGATTGGGCGGCACGGTTAAGAGGTCTCGCGAGCTATTGCGAATTCGGCATGGCGTTGGAGACGAACTTGCTTGATCGTTTCGTCCTCGGCTTGGGCTCTGGCCCGGAACGCGACAGGCTTTTCGAGCAAAGCCCGTCCACGCTTACACTAACTAAGGCAGTTGAATTGGCGGAGCAAGCAGCCTGTGCTAAGGACGCGAAAACTATGCGCACTAATGAAACTGGTATTGGAGAGCAGCCTATGTATCGTGTCAGATTCCAGGATCATGGAAAGCGAGGATACGGCGCCGCCGGTGGTGACGCACCGGAGCAGCGCTATGTGGAGCGGCGAGACATCCGTCGATGCTCGATCTGCGGCTTGGGAAATCATAATAGTGAAAAATGTCGTTTCAAAAACTATAAGTGCCAAAAATGCGGTATCAAAGGGCATCTTAAGAAAGTTTGCCAGGGCAAAGGCTCTGCCAGCGTCTACCATGTTGATGCGGAGTCGGAATGCGGCGGGAACGAGGTCGAGGAGGAGGCATGTCAGGAATGTCAAAACTTTAATATAAGGTACGAGGCTGATAAGCCCATCAAGGTTGATTTAAAGCTAGGAAATCAATACCTCTCGATGGAGCTGGATTCAGGATCAGGTAAATGTGTTATTTCTGAACATTTATACAAGGAAAAATTTCGTAACTATAGATTGCAAAAATGTAACATAAAAATGTGCTTGTATAATGGACATAAAATCTCTCCCTCTGGTTTTTTCACAGTACAGGCTACATTCAATAATACAACTAATCCTCTTAAGATTTTTGTGATCAAAAATGGTGGGCCACCCCTGTTAGGTAGAGATTTCATGTCTGTATTCAATTTAACAATATCAAATAATTTAAACTCAATATCCTGTAACTCTGATATAAGTACCTTATTGGACCAATTTCCTGATTTGTGGAGTAATGATTTAGGTTCATTTAATAAGTTTAAGGTTCAATTGAAACTTAAAGAATGTTCAGTTCCTAAATATTTCAAACCTCGACCAGTACCCTTTGCCCTAAAAAAGAAAATTGAAGATGAAATAGACCGTTTAGTAGGTATAGGTATCTTAGTTCCTATAAATAATTCAAATTATGCTGCCCCTATTGTGCCAGTCTTAAAAGAGAATGGCGAGGTTAAAATCGCAGGTGATTTTTCTGTGACCATAAACAAAGACTTGATAGTGGAGAAGTACCCCATGCCCCGCATAGAAGAGGTTTTTGCTAACATAGGAGGAGGCGAACATTACAGCAAAATTGATTTAAAAAATGCCTATAATCAATTTATTCTAGAGGAGTCGAGTCAAGAGCTAACGGCAATCAATACACACAAGGGACTCTTTAAATACACTAGGTTGGTGTATGGCTTAGCTAATGCACCGGCTATATTTCAAAAATCTATGGAAACACTTCTGGCCGGCATAGAGGGGGTTAGTGTATGGTTGGATGACGTCTGTATAACCGGACCCAATAGAGGTTGCCACTTAAAGAGATTAGGCGAAGTTCTACGCAGGCTGAATGATGCAGGGTTACGGCTGAATAGAGAGAAGAGTGTCTTCTTTGAAAGGAGCATCACATACTTAGGATATGTTGTTAGTAAGGAAGGTTTAAAAACTTGCCCGAACAAAGTTCGAGCGATCCTAGACGCCCCGGAGCCAACCAATGTCACAGAGGTTAAACGGTTCCTAGGCGTCGTTAACTACTATAGGAAATTTATTCCTAATGCATCTTCGGTTTTAGGCCCGGTTCATGAATTGCTCCGTAAAGGTGCAGCGTGGAAGTGGGGAGAGGCACAAAAACGCAGCGTGGCTATAATAAGACGTGAGCTGGGGTCAGAGCGCGTGCTGGCGCATTTCGAGCCCGAGGCGCAGCTGGTGCTGGCGGTAGACGCGGGGCCGGCCGGCCTCGGGGCGGTGCTCTCGCAGCGCGGCAACGACGGCCATGAGCGCCCCCTAGCGTATGCATCTCGCTCGCTATCTGTCAGCGAACGTAACTACAGTCAGATACAGAAGGAGGCCACCGCTATTATTTTTGGTGTCAAGCATTTTCATCAATATCTGTATGGCCGTAAGGAACCGTTCTTATTAAAGACTGACCATAGGCCGCTCGTATCAATTTTTAATAAAGATAGTGGCATTCCTGTGACAACTGCGTTGAGGCTACAAAGGTATGCCATAATTTTATCGGCATATAACTATATAGTGCAGTATGTATCCAGCGAAAATAATTTGGTGGCAGATTATTTCTCGCGTGCCCCGATCGCTTGCAATCGTGACGACCAAGCGGTTGATGTGGGTGACGTAGATACTGTGCATGCACTCAAGTTCCTGGATGAAGTCTCTCCGGCGACGACGATACGAGACATCGCTCGGGCGACGGAACAGGACAAAGTTTTGGTTACAGTGTGTAGGTACATGCAACATGGTTGGCCACGGAAAGTACAATGTAAATTTGTTTTACCGTATTTTCTATGTAAATTAGACTTGCAATATGAGGGAGGCTGTCTTTTGAGAGGGCATAGGGTGGTCATACCTACATCTTTAAGGGAAAAAATGCTACGAGAACTTCATGACACTCATTTAGGTATTTGTAAGACGAAAAGCAATGCTCGGAGCAGGATGTGGTGGCCGGGCATCGATGGTGACATCGAACGCTGGATCGGGTCATGCAGGACCTGCATGAGCGTGCGGCCCGCCCCGCCGCGCGACCCCCCCGCTCCCTGGCCCGCTTCCACTGCGCCCTGGCAGCGGGTGCATATTGATTACATGACTTTAGGACAAAGGGTGTATCTGGTCGTGGTGGATTCGCACAGTAAATGGTTGGAATGTTTATGTATGGACAGCGGGACATCTACAAAGGCTCTTATATACAAGCTCAAATATGTATTTTCTACATTTGGTATACCAAACGTTTTGGTATCCGATAATGATGTCAAAATTAATTCCAACGAATTTAGAACCTTTTGTATGAGTAACGGTATAAAATATATGACTTCACCTATATATCACCCTCCTAGTAATGGACAAGCCGAAAATTCTGTACGGACTTGTAAAAAAATGTTAAAATGTATCATTCAAGATAATTTACCATCGAATAGGATCGATGACTTGCTATTAGGTTATTTATTTAATTATCGAAACACCGTGCATTGTACCACAAAGGAAACACCCGCGAAATTGATGTTTGGTAGATTATTGCGCTCGCGTCTTGATCTGATCATGCCCACGGAGGCAAAGCCCGCGTTAGAACGAGTACCTATTAGACGGCAATTTGAAGTAGGTAATGTTGTTTGGACTCGATGGTACAATGCGCGAAAGGAAACGTGGCAGTTAGGTGTTATTAAGGAAAGGATAGGCAACAAAATGTACAGAATTCTTTTAAGTGATTTCGATGTTTTTTGTATTCGCCACGTGGATCAAATAATTAGATATACCGGTAATAATAACGCTCCAAACGAAAATGATGGTAGTAGTGAAATGGCAGGTGACCCGTATGTCCACCCATTAAACCAAGGCAACTCTGCCCATGCGTCATCTGTTCCTCGATTAGGACTACCCGTCTTACCGCTGGTTCAAGGACAGCTTATGCTTCGACCATCGGAGCAGTCACGATCAGTTGAAGTTATGGCTTGTATTCCGGAACACGTTGTGGGTGATAGTGAATATGATGGAGGAGAAAGGAGTGACTGTGAGGCTATCGAGTGCGCGCGAGGTGGTAATAGTCTAAACGTAGAGGGCGAAGAGCAGCCGTCGGTCGCGGCTTCCGCGGAATCTACCACGGAGGTGTTGCCAGATGAGGCGCCTTCAACCTCACCCGCACTTGACCGCCTAAGGCCTCGAAGAGGACGCGTGGATTATAAAAAATATTTTTAATAGTTGTAATTAATTTTAATTGTTGTAAATAATTGTTTTTGTTCTTGCCAGGTTTGAAAAATAAGGGTGGAGGAATGATGTATCGCGCCTTTTTGTAGGCTCTTAATGGTCAGCTGGTCTATGACAGCTGACACGTTGTCAACATATATTCATTGTGTAATAAATAGTTCTTCAAGGAAGTGTGTGTATTTATTTCAGTTACCCTATTGATTGTCTATCTCTTTTCCACGCATTTGAGTGGTGGGTGACAAATCAGTTTCCGTTGTTAGCGAGGTGCGCAATATATATTCAAATGCTTTGCGCATAGAGATTTAAATAGCTAGGATAATAGGATTTAAATAGGTAGAATTCTAAAACCCTATCTTAATATGGTAAACCTATCATAGGGTTTTCCAATATGGTCTTAAATTTTTTTGTATAAAATTTAAAGTAGGTATATTAATGCATACAAACATGGCATCAAAGAGAGAAAGAAAATACATTTATTATCAAAGCATTGAAAACACAGAGAAAACGAAATGGTTAAACAGAAAAATTAATACAGTATCAATATACACAACACAGATACAGACAAAAGAGGGACAGAGGAGAGGGCGTACGGTCTGCATCAAAAGTAGCTTAACACTTCAGTACCATGTCGAAGTAACATTTTTTACTTACCCCTTAGAAACCGCAGCAATAATGCGCAGAATAGTTGCTTTGAAATGGTACTAGTGTTAAGCTACTTTTGATGCTGACCATACAAGGAGAGAAGGTGTGCCTGTGCAAGATCAGTTAGTATTCGCTGTTACGACATTTAAACAACAAGCAAATAATAAACATTGAGTAAAAGTTGAGTAGCTGATAGTCCAGAATTCACACACACAATAGAACAAATAGGAGTCTAAGTGCGGAAAAAGGAGTCCACTTTACGTTACAATAGTCCAGAATTCATACTCTAAATTCTATAACGTTGATAAATAAATATAACAAAAGTGTAGACAAATACATATTTCTGTAAACCCCCCACCAAGATTTAGATACAAATGTTAAAAGAATCAGTTTTCTTTCAAACTTTTATACCCAATGGAGGAAACAAACCTGTAATCTTGTAGGGATTAAATAGCGGTAAGCCTAGCGGATATTCCAATCAAGGTATGTACTTATCAAACATAGGAGATGAGATGATTCATGAGTAAAAAGCAGGAATATAAAAACTTATTTACCTGGCAAAGTAAGTTCATCCAGCACATCCACATTGCTCAAGGCGTCGGACAGGGACACCTTTTCACTTACAGACATGATTTTATACGAATAATCACTTAAAAAACCACATAAATGGGCACACGACCGGATACAAAATTTTACGTATTTCTCAGCATTTAAGACCCTTTAGGCCTCTAGCTCACGTAATTAGGATAATAATTAACGATTTAAATTACTTATCTGGAGTAATTAAAGCGAAATAACACAGTTTTTATTTACTTTCAAAAAATAAATAGTGCACGAACTGACAGCAAAACATGGCCAGTAGTGAAGTGAAAACCGTAAACATTTTCTAAAATGTCGGCTCACATAATTTTTAATTATATAAAACTTTGCATGGTAACCTCACTTTTAAAACATGTTTCATGTATAAACCAATTTTATTAAAAAAAATTACGACATATTACATTTTTCTACAGCTTTCTTATATGTAGTAGTATTATAGTTCAAAAATAATTGAATACCATCAATTGGTCCTAATTACCGGTAAAATGCATTTGGTTACAACACTTTTGACGACGCCCTATCCCTCGTTCGGAAATATGATTGATTTTAATGATTTTGATTAATTAGGTGTCGTTCTGAAACTGGATTCTTTTATTGAGTGGGAGGGAGGTACAGTACAGAAGAGGATAAATAGGAAGGGGAAATTTTGATTCAGAAAAGCAGTGTAACTTAATGCAGAAAAGTGAATTCCGATGAAACAACTTGTTCTGTGGATGAAACAACCTAACAATCTAATGTATGATACACTTTTTCCTTTAAACTAGTAGGATCGCCGATTCCGAGTAATTTTTAGCATTTATAAGCAATGTAAAGGCACGTAAACGCAAATAAACGTTTCTGCGCCTTGTGAGACTTTGCTGCCCGGGTCCCCTCGAAAGCTACGCCTATGAGGGAAGGAGTTGAAAGGTTGGCAGAGCGTAATTATGTTTAGTTGTCCATGGACGGACCGCGATAATTGCTTAAGGTGACGGGTAGGGCACACAAGCGACGCCAATCGATTTTAAATTTTATCTACTAAACCGGATCTATTTTAAACAATTTCGGTTACTTTTTCTCGGCAAACACTTATCCGTAAAAATTGATTCGCGCCAAATGCGGCCACTTTTAGCGTGCATCAATTTTTCGCGTACAAAAACGGACCCAACATTTGTGACCCGAAATTGTTTAAAATTTTAAAATATATAAGGTTTAGTAGCTAAAAATTAAAACCGATAGGCTTCGCTAGTGTGCTCTACCCGTCACCTTCTTAACATAAAATTTTGGTCATAATAAAGAACTGCTGAGTGATCGGACTTGGCCAGTAATTATATTTCGATATCGATTGCTGTCCAGGTTGATTCTGCTTTGAATCGTATTAATTTGACTTGACCGTTATTCGAAGCTTATAGTTATATGAGATAGGTGTCACCTGTTCCCGCCAGTATTTCTGTCTCTTTTTGCCCTATATTTACATCCCTTTCGCACCCCCTCATCCACCGGGCAGAGTGGGGTAACCACCGCTTGCGCCAATTTTATTCTTCATTGGCGTCTTGATTCCCGCCGTGAACGGTCGTGACCACAAACGGCCACAGCGCGTATAAATTTGGATTACCTACCTACAACTAATTAAGTTGAGCAGTAAAAGTAAAAATATTAGTCTCGGATTGACAAAATTACGTAAGTACTCAATAAGTGTAAACGATTACTGTAGGTTAGAATCTCTTTTCTGGGTAACCCTTCTACCCACTTATTTTTAAATAAATTGTAATGCTTTTGTTTCTGAATGTGATTAACATTTTAAGTGCATCAAATACATAGTAACAAATGATATAAATTATCAACCTCACTAATAGAGATAAATTAACGGATTTTCCGTTCGTGTTTATAAAATATTTTAGTGATTTACGTTAGCAAGTACCGTATCAACGCATAGGGCATAATTAGTGTTTTTACGTAGAATGCCGGATAGCGACGACCAAAACCTCGCACCACCTGCTGCGCCGCAACCAGAGCCTTCACCGAGGCGACGCCCCCGCACCTCGGAATCCAGTTCCAGTAGCAGTAGCAGTGACTCTTCGAGTTCGTCTTCGGATTCCGGTGCTCGAAAACGGAAGCGTCGACGTCGCAACAAAAAAAGGGGGGGCAAACGAGGCCGTCGCTCGAACCGTAAGTTAGATGAACTATATAAGGAAGTTAACCTTTTACGTGAACAAATATCTGCGAACAATAATGATTATTTGTCCGATGTGAGTAGAGACCTTTATAATAATAACGATCTACCACTACCGGTAGCATCCGATCATGTATCAAATGACCGTTCTGATTTTAATTTCCAAATTCAAACTAAATTAAAAGAACCAACCCTTCCTTCCACGTCCGAATCAGATTTGAAACTTTTGCACGATCTTCAATTGTTCGATAGTAAAGATTGGTCTGAATTGCGGTATTCCGATACACAGAAGTTGTATCAACATAGTCCAGGTTTTGTAGATTTGGAAACGAATGAAGAAGTAAAGATATTCGATACCCTAAAACATTTAACGTATGCCGATAAATCTTATGCTGCCTTGACCTTATGTATACTGAAGCAACGTGAGGCGTTGCAATGTACATTAAATGATTTATTGAACTGGGCCAGAGACTCTGAATGTGTTAGCTACGAATCACTCAAAGAGAAAATGTCTATTCTATTTTCTGATGGTGATTTTCAAAAGAAGTCATCTGATCTACTCCAACTGGCTTGTGGTCATCGAGCTGAGGTCATCCAAAGTCGTAGAGATGGGATAATAAACCATGTTAAAGACCCCCTTATGAAAACTACCCTCAAAAAGATACCACCTTCTTGTAAGAATCTTTTCAATGCAGAGGCTTTTACAAGTGCCGTAGAGAAGGCTGGTGGTGTAAGAAAATGTTTTTGGCCTATTCAAAAGAAAAAATCAACTAATTCTGCCTTGCAAGCAAAGTTGACAGGAGCTTCTAATGTGTCCTCGCAGGGCACATTTTATAACACGGCGCCCCCGCAGGGTGCTACTAATTACAATAATGCTCCATACACGAGTGTGACCGCATCACATTCGCATCATGTTAGACATCCACCCCCGCAGGGTGGCTGCAATTATCAGTGCTCCTCGCAGGAGTATCAGCATGTAAATCTGCACTCAGCGGCTACAGCTAATCAAAGAGGATCCTTTCGAGGACATCCTTCCAGATATGGTGCAAGGTCCAATGATCAATACGCAAATAACCGAAAGCGAGGCATGTCATCATCTAACAGCAGAGGCAGTAAGAAACGTAGATATTGACACGAATCCTTTCAGTGCGGGTCGTCTAGCTCTTTACTACAAAAAATGGGAAGAGATGGGAGCTCCAGAATACCTACTAAAAATTATTCAGGGGTATCGCATACCCTTCGTAACGAGACCACCGCTTGTTTACCCCAGCAATTACGGAAAAGCTTTCCACACTCATCAGTCAGAAGAGATGTCAACAGTGATAAACAGTTTGAAAAAACAGGGTGTTCTGGAAGTAGCCCATCTCTCCCCAAGCTTTCTTTCGACAATGTTCCTTGTTCCGAAGAGCGACGGTACCGCCCGTCCCATTTTCAATTTAAAAGCGCTAAACGAGTTTGTAGTGACGGAAAAATTCAGTCTTCTAAATGTATTCCGAGTGCCGGAATTTCTTCAGCCGAACGACTATCTGTGCAAAATAGACCTTTCACAGGCCTATTTTCATTTGAAAATAAGCCCAACTCACAGAAGATTTTTGCGCCTTATTTACAAGAACGAGCTTCTCGAAATGACATGCCTACCTTTTGGTTTGAGCACGGCTCCCAAAACTTTCGCTACCTTGACAAATTGGGTCGCACAGACCTTACGAATGAATGGTGTCAGATTAATTGTGTACCTGGACGATTTTCTCCTGGCTCACCAGGATTCTGCCACCCTTCAAAGCCACGTGACCATGGCACTGAAAACTTTGGAGAGTCTCGGTTGGATGATAAATTACGACAAATCGATTTTACGTCCATCGAAAAGCCTTGTCTTCCTTGGAATTCTCTGGGACCCATGGCTCAACCAAAAGTCTTTGCCAGCAGACAAGGTACACTCCTTGACTGCCAAAATCAACCACATGCTTCATGTAAAAAGAACCGACCTGAAAGAAGTCCAGAGCCTAACCGGAATGCTAAATTTTGCAAGCTTTGCGGTTCCGAACGGCAGGCTACATTATCGTGCACTTCTAAATTTCCTAAACAACATTTTACTCTCACGAAAAGCGCATATTGCTCAACCCGAAATCAGACGAGATTTGAGATGGTGGCTAAGAAATTGCCACCTCTCATCAATGATACACTTACCACCTCCAACACACTTTCTAACAACCGATGCGTCGGATCTGGCCTGGGGAGCGCAATTAGACCATTTTCCACTATCAGGACTGTGGACAGGTACACAGCAGGCTCTTCATTGCAATCAGAAAGAGATGTTAGCGATATTAAGCGTATTAAGAGATCACTGTCTGTACCTTCGTCATTCCACAGTCTTGATTCAATGCGACAACAAGACTGTCATTGCCTACCTCAGGAACCAGGGAGGCACAAAGTCAATTCCCTTGATGAATTTGACATATCAAATTTTCGAGATCTTAGACCGGTTCCAAATCCACCTGAAGTTATATCATCTCCCAGGGAGGTACAACCGTCATGCGGACCATCTCTCGAGACTTCGAGCGCCCCCAGAATGGCATCTACTGAATTCGTGTACCCAGATAGTATTTGCAAAGTTTGGCACCCCGGTGATCGATCTATTTGCCTCCCAGAGGGCGCACGTAGTCTCAAACTATGTGACCCTAGATCTAAACGACAATCAAGCTGCGTATCACGACGCCTTTTCAAGAGATTGGAACTACCCACTGGCGTGGGTGTTTCCGCCACCGTATCTCGTGCCCAAAGTGTTGGCCCACCTCAATCAGGCCAGGGGCATTTATCTCCTAGTGCTACCACGGTGGGAGAAAGTATTCTGGCGAGCCGACCTCAGAACACGTGCTCTAGCGGCACCATTTACCCTGCTGCACCTAGACAGGAAGTTAGTAGACGTTTCAACCGGTCTACCTCCCCCTCAAATCCAGGAAATAGTTTTGGAGGTTTGGAAATGTGGGGGTGGTCGGGGGATATAATGGATTGGAATAGCGATCAGATCAGTCTATTACAAACTTCATGGAGACCATCTACAAGAAAAACATATAGCGTAGCATGGAAAAAGTGGTTAGAATGGACAAGTCAACATCACATTAACTCGAATCGTCCAAGTGGGTCAGATTTGGCAAAATTTCTTGCAGATCTTCATATTATTCACAAGCTTTCTTACAACACTATTCTATTATATAAATCAGCGATCTCCACACTATGTAATACTGTCATTTCCGGTCAATTAAGTACTCATGTACTTGTAAAACATGTTCTAAAATCGATAGCTATTAAAAAGCCCATAGCGCAAAAATGCCCCATATGGGATATTGATACATTAGCCTTCCATTTAGAAAAGTCTACCGTAAACTGTAGTAATATATTTCAGGTATGTAGACACACAGCAATGTTGTTACTGCTCTCTTCTGGGCGCAGGATTCATGACTTAACCCTATTGAACATTGATTCTGCTCACTGTGTGAAGTCGGATGAATCAATTATTTTTTGGCCAATATATGGGTCTAAAACTGATTCCTCTGACTACAGACAGTCAGGTTGGAAACTGCTGGCTAATGCGGAAAATAAGAATTTAAACCCAGTATACTGGATAAATCAAGTTATTGATATTCTACGTAATAGAAGAGAGTCTGTCAATTGTAATAGTTTATTTATAACCTTAAGAGGTCATGTAAATACCGCGTCTCGAGCAATTATAGCGGGATGGATTAAGTCATTATTAGCAGAAGCAAACATCACTGCGACTCCTGGCAGTACACGCTCAGCAGTAGCATCCAAAAATTGGCTGAATAATCATCCCCTAGAGGATATTTTATCTAGAGGAAACTGGCGAACAAGTAATACCTTCGAAAAATTTTATAGGCGTGAAGTGATGTCTGCTCCTACTAGCAATTCGGTAACTAGGCTATTTACGCCGGTTGATTAACTAAGGTTTTGGTGTATGACCTACACCACCTACACTGACATACCTTGACCTACATTCTCTCTGTATTAAACTTGAATCTATAGTTAATTTATTTGATGTTATGTGGTTATTGTACAATATACTTCGTAATAATAATAACAATTAAAATAAAATACTGAAATTTATCGCAGTGTTTTATTTAATATTATTTACAACTTTTGTGCCATTTATTATTCATATTTACATACCTACCTACTTATAGTGATGATTTCACATTGGCGTCCTCCACCAGGCGATAACAAACAAGTCTCATATAACTATAAGCTTCGAATAACGGTCAAGTCAAATTAATATGGGCGTTTTACCTACCAATAAAACGCTTATTAATTTACTTACCTTATTCGAAGCTTATAAGCCATTTCTGCCTGGTTATTATTTCGACACAATGAAGAATAAAATTGGCGCAAGCGGTGGTTACCCCACTCTGCCCGGTGGATGAGGGGGTGCGAAAGGGATGTAAATATAGGGCAAAAAGAGACAGAAATACTGGCGGGAACAGGTGACACCTATCTCATATAACTATAAGCTTCGAATAAGGTAAGTAAATTAATAAGCGTTTTATTGGTAGGTAAAACGCCCATATTATTACTGTTATTTTTTTTTAATATTATTAGGCATTAGGGTAAGGAGGGGGAATGGCGTTCACTTAAGGAAAAACATGTGTATTTTTTTTATTTATTTATTTATTTATTTATGGTACACTTACAGGTTACAATCGTTGACATTTCGAGACGTTATGCATATAATTATAAATAAGACCAGACAATAACCTACGAGTAGTGTACACAACATGAGTATAAAAGTATAATTTGCTTATTAATTAGAGAAAAAACATATAAAAAAACACATAAAAATAAAATATATTAAAGGTCCTGTGAGGCCGAGGATACTTCGGCCTCTAGTATTTGTGTAACATTCCTTTTGTATTTGGGGAAACTACGGTCAAACACATCAATGTCTCTGCCACCTCGAACCAGTTTGTTGTAGGTCCGGCACATACGGGTCAAGGGGTTATAATACGAGGTGTTGTTCTTGTATAATTTTAATGAAAATATGTTTGGTGATCTGATTCTAAAATGTGTGTTGATGTTAATAGAGGATAGAAGATCAGGAACCTCGACGGAAGAGTGCATAATTTTGTGTAGACACAGTAAATCGTAACGTTCTCGACGAACTCGCAATGGCATCACTTTGAATTTAGACAGCCTCTCACTATAGCTGCGGAGCGATCGGCCATAATTGAATTTACGGGAGAGGAGTTTCAGGAGCTTTTTTTGGACCCGTTCTACATTGTTAATATGAACATTGTAATAAGGACTCCATACTGGGCAGCAGTACTCTAAAACGCTCCTTACCAGACTAAAAAATAGGCAGAGAGTACTTTCAGGAGCTTGAAAGCTTTTGGTCGACCTTAGTATGAACCCCAGGAGTTTGTTACTCTTGTTTACTATATGCTCGATGTGAGGACGGAATGTCAGTTGGGTATCAAATATTACTCCCAAGTCTCTAACGATATCTCTGACGACTAGTTTTTTGTCATGTATGTGGTATGCGTAACTCAATTTATTTTCTTATTTGTGAATGAAGTGACATGACATTTCTCAACGTTGAGACTCATTTTGGATTCTTGACACCAATTTGAAACGGCAATAAGGTCGTTTTGAAGAGCTGCACAATGTCTTTCGTCTTCAACGTTAATGAATAATTTTAGATCGTCTGCGTATAGTAGAGCTGGGCAGGATAAACGGTCAACTAGATCGTTTATAAAGACGACAAACATAAGAGGTCCAAGGTGTGAGCCCTGCGGCACACCCGACGAGATATCGACAGGTGATGAAAAGAAACCGTTAACCGTTACGAGTTGACTGCGCATACTTAGGTATGAGGTAATCCATCTCAGCAAGCAACCATGAATACCATAGTGTGCAAGCTTGACACACAAGAGAGAGTGATCGACCTTATCAAATGCTTTGCTGAAATCTAAGTAGATGGTGTCCACTTGGCCTCCAGATGCGAACGCGTGACAAAGATAGTTTTTAAACTGTAATAAATTAGTTAAAGTGGATCTTCTTTTGACGAAACCGTGTTGTTTTGTAGAGATATACTTATTTAGATGATTGTAGAGGGGACCATAGACCAGTGACTCGAAAAGTTTTGCAATACAAGATAGGATGCTGATGGGACGATAGTTAGCACATGAGGATTTATCACCAGATTTAAATATTGGTATGATGTGTGCTAACTTCCAGCGAGTAGGGAAAACACCAGTAGTAATTGACTTGTTAAATAATATAGCAAGTGGGAGGGACAAAGCTTCTCTGCACTCTTTTATAAGTCTTGGTGGCAATTCATCGGGTCCGGCGCCCTTATGTGTATCTAACTGCCCAGCCTTCAGGACTATGTCTCGTTGCGTTATAGTTAAACTGTGTAAGGTAAAGTTACAGACATCAGGCATATTCAAAGGCGTATCCAACTGGGGGCAGGAAGATTTCTCAAAGACAGATCCAAAATACTCAGAGAAGAGTTCGCATATTCCCTGACCGCCAGCTGAGTTCTTATCATTGAAAAACATGGTATGAGGTACAGTAACGCGAGATTTCTTCCTATCATTAATGTACCGCCAAAAAGCTCTGGGATTGTCGGTTAAGGATTCCTCAATTGATGATAAGAAGGTCCTGTGACAATCGGAGATGAGAGATTTGCACCTTGCCCGGAGCAGAGAGAAAGTATCGTAGTCTCGGGGTTTCCGTATTTTTTAAAGCGTCTGTGATACTTAGATTTCTCCTTGATGCAATTAATGAGGGCACGACTATACCAGCGCGGATATTTTTTTTTTAAATTAATTATTTTAAATGAAAATTATGAAACGTAATAAATTCTTTAATTATCTATTATTCAACAATTTAACTACAGAAGCTTATATCTTAGACCCATTAGTAGTAAAAAAACATTAAAAAAAAATCATGTTTGCGCGGCATTGCCCCTGACATTGGGTAATGCCGCTCGAGTTCCGGACTAATGACGCCCAAACATGTATCTTGGAAAATATCAAACAAGAGACATTATAATTAAATAAAATATTAACGAGGTCAAGTCTACAATCACAAATTAGCATATTGGTACTGAAGATCAGCCTTTGAGACTTACCGACAAAAATCATGAGACGAAATATTAGATCAGTGCGGCGCAAAAAAAGAAACGCACTTCACCGTCGCATGACTTGGCCTGACTGTCCGATCGCATCGTTGTAGGTTCGAGGACCCTTCCCCTCGCCCTCCACACAACGTGGCGTGTTGCTATGTACTGTTTTGACAGAGCTACAGAGGTGGGCGCTATTACCCACTGAGCGCTATTCCCCCTGCTTACCCTATATATTTTTAAGCCTTGGCTTTCTCCAGCCTTTGAAAAAGGCGGGTAAGTATTCCTACGACACGGACCTGAGTCAAGCGTCATAGAATTGAGTGTGGTGGATTCGGATGACAAAAACTTTCGGTCGATTCGACATGTGTTAAGTATAGGGACAGTTGGGGAACAGTGGAACACGGGGTACTATGGAACAATGTCGATAAAAAAAAAATCAACTATACGCGAGCTACTGCTTCGACCAATCGCAGCGCGAGCTCCTGTAGAGCTGTGAATAGAAAAATATTGGTTTTTAGTATCAAAAGTTGAGCTTTTTGTTTCAAAGTACTTTCGTTTTTAGTAAAAAAGTTTGAATAATAGGTAAGTGATATATTTTGTCCATAAATCTTAAACGTTTTGCCTATTGTTTGTTTGTTTATTTGAGACCGCTATATGTTCAGTTCAAAACATTACCGAACTTTTCTGGAAACTTATTTGAAAGTTTGTACACGTTATGGGGTACTATGGAACTGGGCACAGTGGAACACTCTTTCATTGAGATTTTACAAGTCCAGAATGGTGAGACACCGCATCAGAAAAAGTGACAGGGGACTTCACAGCGAAGCTAACATGCGAAAAGCTGTAGAACTCGTAGAAGGTGGTATGAGCAAAGTTGACAATAGTTTCTATTTTCCGCTAGAACCGGACATGGCTGAGGATAGGATAAACTAGTCTTACCAACCAAACACCTTTCTTATCTGGAAAAACTAAAGATAAAAAAAGAATCTAAGTACACGTTTCCCGACAAGGTATTAAAAAAATTGATACCCTTGGTTGGTTTCTTGGTATGGATACAGGTCGTGTCCCCATACCCTGTTTCATTGTACCCCAGACCTGGGGCACAGTGGGGCTCACTAAATCAAAGATAAATCTGTTTAAATTTGTTTATTGATCTCTGTTTTGCGGTGCAATGATTAGGTTAAGGAATTTAGTTAATGTAAACAAAAATTAACGGATCACTGATGTTTTTTTTTATAAAGATATCCAATAGCAAAGCCATAAATGTACATTAAGGTGATGGGTAGGGCACACTAGAGATGCCAATCGATTCGAATTTTTAGCTACAAGACCGGATATATTTTAAACAATTTCGGGGTTAAGCCTCTCGGCAAACACTAAAAAACCGGCCAAGTGCGAGTCGGGCTCGCGCACAAAGGGTTCCGTAGCAGCAAATATACATTATAAAGATTTTATATCATCGCGGATTTTTAAAGGTGTACAATACTGTAGTATATTTTTTGATCTATCTTATAAGGTTCAGCCATCGTTTTCAGTGTAAGCACAATAACTTAACCAAAATTACAGTTAAATCAACCTATCTCAAAAACTATAAGAGATACTTTGATCAAACCAAAAATCGTTGAAAGAGTTAATTAGCATGCATCACCTCTATTTTTTTTAGAATTTTATACCCCGTAGTTATAAAAATAGAGGGGGGGGGACATACTTTTTACGACTTTGAGAGCTGATATCTCAAAAACCGTTCACTTTAAGAAAAATGTTTTGTAGAAAACTTTATATCATTTTAAAAGACCTTTCCATTGATACCCCACACGGGTATGTACATCGAAAAAAAAAATTCATCCCTCAGTTACATGTATGGGGGGCCCCACCCCCAATTCTTTTTTTTACTATTTAGTGTCATATTTTTGTAGCGGTTCATACAACACATATTCCCAAATCAAATTTCATCACTGTAGTACTTATAGTTTCCGAGTAAATCGGCTGTGACAGACGGACAGACGGACAGACGGACAGACGGACAGACGGACAGACGGACATGACGAAACTATAAGGGTTCCGTTTTTGCCATTTTGGCTACGGAACCCTAAAAAATGATTGACGCCAAAAGTGGCCGCTTTTGGCGGTAATCAATTTTTGGCGTACACGTTGGACCCAATATTTGTGCATGGTTATTTAATAAATAGTTTAAGTATTTGTCGAGAGGTTGTAACCCCGAAATTGTTTAAAATAGATCCGGTCTTGTACCTAAAAAATCAATTCGATTGGCGTCTCTAGTGTGCCGTATCCGTCACCTTAATGTACATTTATGGCTTTGCTGTTGGATATCTTTATAAAAAAAACATCAGTGATCCGTTTAACTCGTTTGCCACCTATAAAAATGCCTCTGGTCTGAGGCTGGTCTTGAGGTTTCTGTTATAATCTTACTCTATGGTGTTCTGAGCGACGCCCCCGGCTTATTCATTTATATCATCGCTACTATAATGGGATACTCACCACGCTTGCCAAATGCGGATTGGTGATCACAAACCCGAGCTATGTTCGAAAAATTCGAAACTTACTTTTCGCTCGACCCGGGAATCGAACCCAGGAACCCCGAGATCACGGCCTGGTACTTAAACCACTAGACCAACAAGGCATCGAACGAACATAGCTCGGGTTTGTGTGGTGATTAAGTGATGATGGGATTAATCATAGTAACGATGACTTATGATGGAGGCCTTTGCCCTGCAGTGGGACAGTTTTTAGGCTGATACTATGCATTTCTATCATCACCGACCGGGGGCTACGACCTTGTTCACCCTTTAAATAAAATAACTAAATATTGTGCAAAAGGAATTTTATTCAACACAAACCATTTTTTCTATAACGTAAATTATATAATTATGATAATCATGGCTCACCAATATAATAATATGTATGTTGTACATACATACCTAATTTGTAGCATTGTAACAAACACAAATTTAAACTACATAATATCATAGATGAGGGACACTCAGAAGGGGAAACGATTTCAAACATTTTGTTTAATACCTAGATTGCCCTTGACTTGTAACTGTATTGAGTTAGGAGTACGATACGTAGTTCCTACTTCTTAGTCTGTGGGAGTACGCTTTGTATGGAGTAGTATAAAAGGCCCTACTAATAAAAACATTGCGATATTGTAGGCATTTTTGATATATTTTAGGTGCGTAGGACTCAGCCAAAAAATATTTAACTGAGCAGTATTGATTCAATAGGAATAAGGAAGGATTCAATACTATTGAATCCTTCTTCCTAAGACAAGAGGCAACGTTATTGACTGACTGTATGTACCTACCTACTCATGTAACTCACAAAATTACTTGGTACACTTAGATAAAATAAGAAAAAGTTTAATTGAAAAAATAAAAACGAACATATATTTATAGTTTTAAATATGTAAAAGCTTTGTTACAACTTTTAAACATGGTGCTGCCACCAATCTTATATTATTTAAGTTTTAATAAACTATTTATAGATGTTTATTTAATTCAAAAGTTGTAACAAAGCTTTAACATATTTAAAACTGTAAATATATGTACCTATTTTCGTTTTTTTTTTTTTTGAATTAAACGTTTTTCTTATTTTATCTAAGTATACCAAATCATTTTGAGAGTAACATGAGAAGGTAGGTACATACAGTAAGATAGATAGATAGATACACTTTATTGCACAAAATTTACAGATCTTAGCCTAAGTTATTATACTAAAACAATGTAGGCGGTCTTAGTCAATATCGTTGCCTCTTGTCTGAGGAAGAAGCATTCAATTCTACACAATTAAATAATTTTATGGCTATACCCTACGCACCTAAAATATATCTAAAATTCCTGCCTATGATATGTCAACTTTTGAACATAATGTTGCCACCTATCTTATATAAGTTTTAATCTATTTATAGATTTTTATTTATTGTTTTTTTTTGTTTCTGACAGCTTAAAGAAAAAAATAACAACGCTAAAAGTATTTCCCCTTCTACATATTCCTAATCTTTGAACTAGGTAATCATCATAATAAATTTTTCATCATATAATACACAAAATCTTTTTTTCTGATAATTCACACACTCATTTGTAATTTTTGATTCAAACAAATCAGTTTGCTTATACTTAAGAGTATATTTACAGTAGGTATATATTTGCTTTTATTTATATTATTGCGGACTATATAACACTAAATGTATGTACTAGATTGTCTGTGTTGAAGCTGCTATTTTTTTTTAAATGTTAACTGCAGGAAAAGTCAATTTTTGTCATACCAATTTCTCCTCAAACTACAAAAACTAAAAAATGTATCGGGAGTTTTTAAGGTGACCGGTAGAGGGCACACTAGTGACGCTAATCGATTTTAATTTTATTAGCTACTAAACGGGATCTATTTTAAACAGTTTCGGGGTTTCAACCACTCGGCAAACACTTATACTATTTATTAAATGCACAAATGTTGGGTCCGTTTTTGTACGCGAAAAATTGATTCACGCCAAAAGCGGCTACTTTTGGCGGTTATTCAAGATTCAAGTGCAAAAGCAGAACAAACAGTTAACTATAAGTATGAAATAAATAGTATAGGTGTTATAGTATAGGTGGAAACAGCCACCCTCACTCTTACCGAGGTGTCGTAAAAGGCGACTAAGGTAAAGCTGCTGGCATAATCATCAGCACCTAGAGAAGGAAAACTCTGCATTCATATCAAAACCCTCGCCAACCCGTCTGCCAAGCGTGGTGAGTATGGCAATTGCCCCTCATGTGATTGATGGAGGCCCGTGCCCCAGCAGTGGGGACTTAAATGGGCTGATGATGATGATGAGTATAGGTGTTTGCCGAGAGATTGTAACCCCGAAATTGTTTGAAATAGATCATGTTTAGTAGCTAAAGACAAGTACAAGTAAATGGAAGGTTCAAAAATCTAGCATAATAATCAACAATATTCGTATGACTCAGGCTTTTTGCATTAAGAGTTGGTAGGTATTCGTATAGGTAGGTAAGTGATCAGATTTCAGCAGGCAACAAAATTTTGTATGTGTCAGAGAAACGTGACAGACCTAAACATCAGCCAAATTCGATGAAGAATTAATGTAAACAAAGCGCCCATACTTAACCTCAAAATTCCTTTTTTATTACTTGTTTTAGAAATATGTGCACTTTATTAATAACTTACTTATACAGGGTGTATCTGTGAACATCTCTTCTGGGTAAGCACGCTACATCTTAGACCTTATTGTCACTTTCCATCAGGTGAAATGAGGTCAAGTGCAAACCCATTTAATATAAAAAAAAAAACATGTAAGTATATCCCTTTAACCACGGGTTCTACCAACCATTCTGAACAACATTTGTTCTATGACTTTTGAAAATTTGCATAAAAAATGTCAACTTTTCATACAGTCTGTCACGTGACTTGGTCATTTTGTATGGGGAGTCGAAAAAATTTTCTACGCATTTCGAAAAGTCGTAGAACAAATGTTGCTGAGAATGGTTGGTAGATCACGTCGTGGTTAAGGGCACACGAGCGACGCCAATCGATTTTAATTTTTAGCTACTAAACCGGATCTATTTTAAACAATTTCGGGGTCAAAACCTCTCGGCAAACACTTATACTATTTATTAAACAACCATGTACAAATGTTGGGTCGGTTTTTGTACGCGAAAAATTCATTTTTCATTCAAAGCAGCCACTTTTGGCGTGAATAAATTTTTCGCCTACGCGTTGGAATCAACATTTTTGCATGGTTATTTAATAAATAATTTGCCGAGAGGTTGTAACCCCGAAATTGTTTAAAATAGATCCGGTTTAGTAGCTAACAATTAAAAACGAATGGTGTCGCTATTTAGGGCTACCCGTCGCGCTTTAAAGGGATGTAAATGTCCACAGATACACCCTGTATAGTCCAAGTTTGATATATAACATTAGTTAACTGAAATATTAGGTATTAATAAATTAATTGCAAAAACTGTTCCAGTTTTAGTTAACATTCTTCATCGAATTTGACTGAAGTATAGATATCATGAAGATAAAACAAAATAATAAATATTTTTGTGTAACTTAAAAAAATGTCAGTTGATTTTTTAATAAATAAAAAACCGGCCAAGTGCGAGTCGGACTCGTCCATGAAGGGTTCCGAGCAGCAAGGAAGATAATATTAGGGTTTGGGTCCCGGGACGTCTCGTGTCTCGAAGTCCCGGGACTTTTTGTAAATTTCGTTGTCTCGTGTCCCGGGACTTTTGGGTCGAGACTCGAGACGAGACACGATAGTCGTATGTATTGTATTAATTTTTATTTTCAAAGCATTGCATGAGCCTAGCTAGCGCCATCTGTTACTGTAATGAATAATTACTTGGTCTACATACTGAGTTTGCCGCGCCCTAATTGGCTTTGCGGAAGAACTGTATTGCAGGCTTATTAAAATATACCTCATATCCCGACACCAGATATGGAAATAATAAGCGCTGAACCTAGTACTAGTAGCTCTCAAGTACCCAACGAGCCGGATGAGTCGTTTGTAAATCAAATGGAACAAGCAATAAAAAAAATCAAAGAAAATGTACCCGAGGTTCAAAAAACAACAACAAGAGCAACATTGAAAAAGGAGTTTCAGTTGTTCGAAGCAACCGGAAAACGTACAGAAAATTTAGAACTACTTTATAAAGCCTTAAACTCAATTAAACCGACTTCTGTTGAAAATGAGAGAGTGTTTTCCTTGTCCGGTGGCGTTATTACAAAAATCAGAAGCAGATTGTCGGACAAAGCTGTTAATGCTCTGATTTTTTTAAAAGCCTATTTTATAAAATAAAAGTAATTTTATTTTTTTAACTGATTAATAATTTGAAAGACTGATTCAAAAGTCTGTTTTACAGATAAGGAAACAAATCTGTGATTATAAAAATTACCAAATTATGATTAATATGATTATGACATGATATTAAAGTTAGTATGATTGTTACTAAGTTTCTTTTATTATAATAATATTTAATAATTGTTTTAAATTAAAAGTTAATCTGTGATTATAGGAATAAACATACCAATTATTTGACATATTAAAGTTAAAACTATTGTGATTATATTTTATGTTTAATAAATGTTGATTTAACCGATAATTAATGTTGATTTAAAAAAAAACCCTTTTTATTAATACGTTTCACCAGAAATCAAAGTTCAAATTTTATAATTAAAAAAAGTCTCGAAGTCCCGGGAAGTCCCGGGACTTTGATCGTAGCCTGTCTCGTGTCCCGGGACGTTGAAATTGTCGAGAATTCCCAAACCCTAGATAATATATAGATGCAATTTACCATCTACGTTACGGTTTTAAAGTAAAAAAAGTTAGTTTTCATGGTAATACATATATTTATTTATTTTTTTTATTTTAGTAAGAGGGGACCACTTTGGGAGCGTCTGTTGCGCAAAGTTTAAGTTTAGAAAAAAAAATTAGAATACTCCACACGTACGGGTTTAATGAAAAAAATATTTAAGAGTTTCAGTTCTAAGTATGAGGACACCCCAAACATTTTTTCTATTTTTGTGTAAAAATCGTAATGCGGTTAATAAAATACATCAATTTACCAAACTTCAATAGTGTATGGCTGTGACATACGGACGGACGGACGGACGGACAGACAGACAGACAGACATGACGAATCTATAAGGGTTCTGTTTTTAGCCATTTGGCTACGGAACCCTGTAAGAAAGATACTGTACAGTGCAAAAACGATGTTTTAGGGAACGTACGGGCAAAAATCGGAAATAACACCATTAAAATCAGACATTTTCTAAATGTAAGTCTATTGAAAAGACCTTCCACTTCTTCGCCAAAAGGGCTGTCTTTAGCATGAATCAATTATTCGCGTACGTATAGATAGCGTAAATAAAGTGCTTGCCGAGAGGTTGTAACCCTGAAATTGTTTAAAATAGATCCGGTTTAGTAGCTAAAAATTAAAATCGATTGGCGTCGCTAGTGTGCCCTACCCGTCACCTTAAACAATCGATCGGTGATCGATAGGTCTGAATACACCCTAACACAAAAAATATATGACTTTTGGAAGTTATGGAATAGCACTTTTGAGTGCGTGCCATTCCATAACTTTGAGCCTTTCAGATACCAAAATCTGCAGGTTCTGTCGCGAGGACGAGGAAACGATTATCCACGTCCTCGGCGAGTGCATAGCGCTGCACCGCTGCAGAAGCCGGCACCTGGGAGCACACATCATCTCAGCTGACGAGATCAAGAGCTCCCCCATCAGCTCTCTCGGGTTTATCCTGGAACTGGAGCTACATGAGGTTTAGGTAATAGGTTATGGGGCTGCCACAATAGATCATCTACTGATCGCAGTGGCTATGAGACGCAGGGCTCACCACATTTCTATCAAATAATAATAAATAATGGCACTTTTGACTACATTGGGGTTGCAAGTGTCCATGGGCATCTGCTCGTCTACCTATCACATAAAAGAAGAAATTGAAGCCATGAATTGAACTTTATTGCATTTTGATGTCGAATGGATGGAAAATAATAACGTTAAGTTATTTGAAGAAACTTAATCTAGCCTATTTTAAATACATCAAGAAATACTATTTTATGTAACATGGATTATGGGAATCAACGATGACTAATCACTTAACAACTATAATGCATTTAGACAACAAAAATAATTTGAGCAATCATACTTTTCAGGTGACTGCTTCGCTGTAACACAAAATAATTTGAAACAAGAGGTCGGCTCAAACTGACACTGATATCAAAGACTTGACCTACGCGCTAGGCAGTATATCGAATCGTGTCTCTTATGGTATCGTATATATATCATATCCAAAGGGCCTAATTTAAGGCGACGGGTAACCCTAACTAGCAACACCATATTTTTAAATTGTTAGCTACTAAACCGGATCAATTTTAAACAACTTCAGGGCAACAACCTCTCGGCAAACACTTATACTATTTATTAAATAACCATGCACAAATGTTGGGTCCGTTTTTGTACGCGAAAAATTGATTACCGCCAAAAGCGGCCACATTTACCGTTAATCAATTTTTCGCGTAGAAATGTTTGGTCCGCATTTTTGCATGGTTATTTAATAAATAGTATACGTGTTTGCCGAGAGGTTTTAACCCCGAAATTGTTGAAAAGAGATCCGGTTTAGTTGCTCAAAATTAAATTGGCGTCGCTAGTGTGCCCTACCCGTCACCTTAAAGCAGACGTTACGACCGAACCGATTCGGATTCGAAACTCCGAAGTTTCCCTCTCTTTCACACGCGCTGTGTGTCTCCTTTGTTTGGATGCGACAGGTGTATTCTCGTTCGTTAAGGGACGGCTTTAAATTAAGCCACATGTTTAGCACGCGATGAAGGCAGCCAACTTTCTGTATCAATTCTGTGACTGTACTACTAATGTCATCAATAAACAGTCACTGGACTTTTCTATGCCGCAGTCGGATTGTATAATCCGCCGTATTACATACGGCTAGCTGTTATAAAAAAAAAACCTAAAACCCGACTTACAAAAAACACGATACGACCACGGCGATACGGCAAAATCATTTCAGCACAGACATTTTCTTGTTTTGTACTTTATAGATCGTGTTTTTTGGCAGTCGGGTTTTAATTTTTTTTTATTTAACATATTTTTAGTTATGTAAGTATAATTACATAATTGAAATGTGCTAGAAAAGCTCTTTCATTTGATACCCCACACGGTACCGTCTAGCAAACTTTTTTTTGTTCCTTACTTCAAGTCCCCTAGAGGGCGCTGTAATAAATTTAACGTGACGTTGCCTATAACCAGAAGACAACCAAGACGTTCTATCGACACCTCATTTGTTAAAATATGATAAATAGTTTAGAAGTTACGTGGAAACAGATGAACGAACATACATACATACATCGCACTTTCAGAATTATAGAGACCTAATCCAAAAATTAATTAAAACCTATTTTTATTTATAATGTGTAGATCAATAAGCATAGTAAGATATGCAACTCATAAAACATAACCTCTTCGTATATAATTTCTAGCTAACATTAATTTCCTATTTAATGTCGTGACATACGAATCTTTATTGGCTGTTTCCCAAATTTAGTTTTTTGCATTAGGTCTCTATATTTCTGAAGGTGTGACATAACCTGTCAAAATCATAACCCTCCTTTTGCTTTGCCGTAGTCATGTAAAGGCCGTTTTGAAATGCGGCGGTTTAATGATTGGCCAAATTAAATGCGGCTGAATAAAAAACGGCCGGAATGTATTCAGCGTCATTCATTATTCATAATTTAATAGAGCGAGATTAGCCGCCACTTTGACAGTTTTTAGTTCCGATTCTTAACACTCGTGGCGTTGCTTGACATAACAAAAATGGCGACGGATACAGAAAATGTGTTGCTATATTGCGACGATATTAGTGAATCAAACACAGAAAACGTATCAAATACTTGATTGACTGTCAGTGTGAATTAAAATATTTAGGTGCAATTAATGAATGTCCATTTTTTTCAATGTGTTTTCGAGTTTCTAAGCTAGAAGTAATACGATGCGGCTAATCGTGGGCCGCCTTATTGAAGAATGATAATCCGGCTAATCGTTGAACCGCCACATTTAAATTGGCCCTGTTTTTGATCACAGCTAGCCGTAATGTAATACGACGGATTATACAATCTGACTGCAACATATTAATCAATAAAAAAAATTTACTCTCATTATCGTGATTATGTTACATTATACATATATCTCATTTCTTGTTCACGACAATACTCTTAAAAAAATCTTAAATCTTTTGCCATATGTCCAGCATAGTGCGTTATAAACCCAATAACATTAATGAGCTAAGACTGCTTGTGCACCTTGTGACCGCTTACGGTGCCACCGCGACGATACTAGCGCCGCCAAGTGATTTATATTGTGGCGAATAAGATACCTTTTTAAAAAGTGAGCAATAAATACTTTAAGGAAAGTATTAACAATTTCTTGCGACCCAAGGTATGCGATTACAAGTAACAATAATTTGTTCAGAATAAATATATATTTATTTGCAAAAACACGGCAGACAGGCAGACGGATCGCCGCCGCCCATGAACACCCGCGACACCAGTGGAGTCGCAAGCTGGCAACCATTCAACCCCCCTTTCCCCCGGATTGGGCCTCCGGTACCCTCACTCACGCAGCGAAACACAGAACAGTGCTGTTTCACGCCGGTTTTCTGTGAGGCTGTGGTATCACTTAGGACGAGCCGGCTCATTTATGCCGAGTGTGGCTCTGCCACGTTTGATAGCCTAATATCAGTTGGTAAAATAATAATAGCTCAACATGTTTCACTATGAACAAAATTAAATTTTGTTGCTTGTAGGAAGTAATTATTACATAAGTTCGTCTCAAAAATCACTTGGCGGCGCTAGTGTCGTCACGGTGTCGCCTTGCTATGTTCCACAAATCAAAATCTTTGTCAGCTATCTTTACTCGTATAAATCTTACAAAAAAATATCTTCAAAAAAATAAATATGCAAACTAAAAATTAAAACAATAGCATATTATAATTGCGTGTATCTATGTCACTTTGAAATACTCCAAATATGAATGACTGAATGAATAAATAAATCTTTATTTGACACAATCAGCAAAAAGAACATACAGATTATATGTAATACAACAGAACAATAACAAAAACAAACATAAATACAAAATTTAAATGAAAAAAAAAAAGAAAGTGTCAAATAGGTGACCGCTCAGCTTTTGTCGACACAAGCCGAATATAGCCAACGCCGACGCTGGTTTTTAGCGGCTAACCTAAGACATTGTTGCGTCTCTGTTCCTCTCCGCCTCCATTATACAACCCGTATGAGCGAAACCAAATAGGGACAAAAGAAGAACAGAGGTGCAAATAGATAATAATACATATATCTGTCTCACTTAATCTAGTCAAAAAAATCAAAATGCTATATACATTAGTTTGTGTCATAGGTAAGATATAGTGAGAAAACTCTTCGCATTTTAGTAAAAATGGATAACTTTTCGAAAACATTTCTATAAATAAATAAATTCGCAAGGCAAGTAAAGTATTATCATATTTAAAGTAAGTTTAATGTTACATTTAGTACGCGAAAAATTGTAATTCGGCAATTTTTCGCGTACAAAAACGGACCCAACATTTGTGCATTGTTGATTTAATAAATAATATAAATGTTTGCCGAAAGGTTGTAACCCCGAAATTGTTTAAAATAGATCCGGTTTAGTAGCTTGAAATTAAAATCGATGGGCGTCGCTAGTGTGCCCTACCCGTTACCTTAAGCCCCGACGGATAGGCCGCAATGGACAACATTTCAAAATTCCTAAGCTCTGAAACAAAAAATACCGATTCTTTATTTACTGTTCCGCTGCGCGAATGTGTATTTATTCATTTTGTATATTGCTTATTTACTGAGAAAAAAATTAAAAACTAAAAAACGTAAGATGACGTCATCGGACGGCAGAATGTAAAATATTTCTTTGCTTAGCACATTATAGTTTTAAATTTACGAAATGCCAAACCCATGACATGCAACTGTCAAAATAAAAAGACAACTTGTCAACGTTGAATGAATGAATGACGTTGACAATGTTGACACTAGTATTATTTACCTTTGACAGTAGTACCTTTTTTTTATTAAAACAATGATAAGCAAAGGAATATCGCTGTATTCAGCCGTCCGATGACGTCATTTGGCGCTTACGTCTATTTAGAATATAAAGAATTTTAATAATTATTTTATGCATGAAAATGGACAAATTTTGAATAAAGAAAAAATATGGGTCTGTTCATTTTATGTCTATTTTCATATAAAAAAACAATATGGACATGTTAAAAATATGAAATGTTGTGCATTACAGCCACAACTATCGCTATTTGACGGACTGTTACGTCACACCCTTGTCATCAACGCCATTTTGCTTTGTAATTGAGTCGCGCGCTTTTTAAAATTACAATTTCTTACTGTAAATGATTTGGATAGAGTTAGCATATTTTACCTTCGAAGAGCTAAGCTTCGGCGTGTAGCAACGCCTGCGTTATGTTTCACCAAGTAAGTAAGTGTACAAGAGGCCCACTTCAAGGGGAAGGGGAAACGATTGACAGCGCACTTGTGTTTGCTAGCTTTCAAATAAAAAATAATTAGAGTAGCTTCCATTGTTGAAAAATGTTTAAGTATGTATCAAGGAGTATGTCCGTACTTTCACTTAACATTAGATATGGTTGGATTAAAAAAGAGTTATCTCACTATAAAATTACATCCACAACAATAGATACTCCGTAACACTACATCAGTTCTTGTTTAAAACATTAAAACTCAATGGGCACCTCCTGCATCACCACTTTATACCCTAGACCCTGCAACGAAGACATACAGTTCACATCGTTACCGAATCCATTTGTACCTTCAGTCAACTCCACAACCGGAGCAGGAATTTCAAAGTCCACCGTACTCATGTAGTCATCATTATCATCTATATTTAAATCATCAAATCCATTTTGACTGATTTCATGAAGGTTATCAAAGTGAATCTCAGGTCTGGCGTCCTCAAAGGGCATTTCTGGGATTTTAAGACGAATGCAACGGTGACTCTTTAAGAGTGAGGGCCAGACGAATGTTTCTTCACATACTTTGCATCGGAGGCCTTCGTAGTCGCTGTGCTGAGTTTCAATATGCCGGTTAAGGCAGTAGTTTGACGAGTAGTACTTGCCACAAGTCTATGAGAAAGAAAGATATTGGTCATTCAACTTATGACATGAATGTGAATACATAGCACAAACGTTAAAGAACTGAGATGGCTTTTAACTGCAACCTAATACTATTAATATTATAATATAAACTTTGAATAACTGTACTTATGTAATTATGAACATTCTTTTATTCATTATACACTCTTTCATTTACATTTGAGTATAAAATTCCAAAGGGAAAACATTAATAATACATACCGTACACTGATGTTTGGATATAAGTGTCTTCCGTGGTCTTTTGATTTCTTCAAAATCATTCATTCCCATATAAACTCCATTCTTTTTCCAGTTTACATCCTTATCAATCCTCGACAACACCAGAGAAGGCTTGAAGTGATCTGGAATCTTTTCGAGAATATTATATTTAGTCTTTACTTCTTTGAATTTGCCTTTGCTGAGTATACTCTTTGGCCGCACTTGCGAGTTGTCACTGGTCTTTAAAAAGTGCGTCCACTTGTGGTGCAACATATCTTGTTCCGTCACAAACTTCTTCAGACACTGATCGCAGAAATAAAAGTCTTTATATCCTGTCATTGCACGATTTGACAAATCTGGTAAGCTTTGTACATGAGCCTCAATAATATCTCTGTCTACTGAGCTCTCTTCACAAAAATTGCACAGATACAACCTCTCAGTACCCAAGTTACGCATTGCATATAATTCTGTTGGCCTTTTCTTCGAGTGCAAGAATTTAATATGATGAGCAACTGCACATTTAGTTGAAAACTGATCTTTACAAACGTCACAGATGAAAAATGTACTTAAATGTTCATAGCTATGGTCTTTAAGATCCATAAATCTAAAGAAAGATGAATCACACGTCTTGCATTTGTGTAGCTTAACTGTTCTACAGACGTTACGCTTATGATCTACGTGTGACGATTTATTTGGCAGCAGCAGACCACAAATGTCGCAATGCAATTTAATGTGTACTTTAAAGAACATACGATCAACAAAGTTCTTGTTACAATAATTGCAAATGTAGCATTTCCGCTTCTTATGTTTCTGTTTCATATGTACTTTCAACGACTTGTAATCTTCGAAAATCTTTGTGCATTTCCTACACTTGTGGTATTCCTTCACTTCGTGGACTATAATGTGATCGGAGAACGAGACGCGCTTCTGTGGCTTCAGCTCCGGTTTATAAACAAGCATGTGTTTGTTTTCCTGATGGTTTAGTAGCTTCTTCTCACTAGCGTACACCTTTCCACAGATTTTACACTTAATGCTTGCCATCGTTTCATCAGAGATGGATATGTCAGACCTAGGAGAGCTTATCAAAGATTCTTTTAACTTCTCTAAGTTTTGTCTGAAAACTTGGACTTTGCAGTCTCGAGTAGGTTTTGTCAATCTTAAAGGATCTGTTATAAAGACAGAATGAAACCCACTCTGATCTCCTTCCTCGAAACACTGAGTTGTTTCCTTATATACAGCCTTATATTTTGATACCTGCGATGTTAATAGCTTCTTCAAATACGGAGCTATGTTGTACCGCGACACCAACACTCTTGGTACCTTTTCAAAGCCCCTGAACCCTTTATTCTTCTTGATTTCTTCAAGCACGGGTAACTTATAGCGGCGTTTCCCGTTCGCTGCCTTGTTATTATTCGCAACTTTACACGCGCCATCGTAGGTTATGGACATATGGAGTGGGAATTAAGGCAGAAAAACAAAATAACGAAAGAAAAAAACTAATAATATCGGCAAAATTGTCAACAACGCTACTACATGTCATAATCAGTGAGAGACAGGTTGTGCGGCCATATCGCGCTCTCTTCAGCTGTCATTTTTTCTTTTGTTTTTTCCGGGTTACGTAGGGATAACATAAACCGGTAATTTACCGTAGGTAATTGAATAGTCGAATAACAATTCATCATTCAATTGAATTTAATTTTTAATCATAAATACTGCAATAAGTTGAATAAATAAATATATTTTTTGTAGAGAATTAAATACCTAATGAACATTCAGAACTTCTACATAAAATAAAAAGCTGATTATTCCTAATAACCCGTGAAGTTTGATTTTTTTCCTTATTGTTTCATTTTATATTGGGTAAAGAAAGACAACGGATCCTTGACGAACAAGGATTTTACCTACCTAGGGGAGAGGTCATGTCCCCGCAGCTCGTCGTGGTCATTTGCTACGAAGGGATCCTGCGGCTCATCTTTTGCTACGGGGGCTCCTTAGCGGCTCATCTTTTGCTACAATGGGAGGTCCCCCGGCGGCTCTTCTCTGAAATATGCACATACATTTCAGAGGAAGAATCCAGAGGTGCATGCTCTGAATCGAATCCTGCGACTCCCCCCGTGTAGAAGGCGCGTTCCATATTATACACTACGTCTATGATACAAGTCGAACATAGAACCTCCTCCTTTATTGATGTCGGTTAAAAACAAAGTTTAAAATCTAAAAACCGCTCCAAAAGTTATATCATTTTATTTTTCCCTGCTCCATATTCATTGCTGTGATTCGATCTCAGCAGTTTGCCATCTCGCCATCTCTTACGGGGCTGCCTCTAGGAACGACGGCCATCTACAGGCTGCCATTACGTGACCACATGGGCCAATCTCTCCGGGTGCATTCTCACAGTATGGCCAGCCCAGTTCCATTTAAGCTTTGCGGTTTTTTCAGCCTATGTCCATAATACCAATTTGTAAGCAGATTATGGCATTTCGCACTCTATCCATAAGTTTAATACCTAGGCTGCTCCGCTCCATAGCTTTTTAATGAATAGTCCGACTTTTGCTCTTTCCTGCGAGCTATACCCAATAGAAGTGTCTATGACAACTTACTGAATAGACACGGCCACTCGATGTTTCAGACTATTGAAAAAATGATTTTTTATTTATTTCCTCTTTGGGCAATCTTGAGCTTGGACTTCTGGCTTTCAGTTAGCTTCAGTCGCTTCGTCAGAGTCATTAAAGTGATGGGACGGTAATAAATATAAACATTTTTTTAATGTATAACTATTCATTTATTTAGATTTCAATATAAAAAAATCCATAATAACATTGACATAAGAGACTTTTCCCACCTTATTATAAATCGAAGAACTAGGCTACTCATTACAAGTATGCTACCTTGGTTAATAGTCCAAGGCTGGAGCTTCGAACACTGGATTCGACCAATCTTTATTCATAGACAAATCTATGGTACAATGTCAGATTTGTATAGAATGACAGAGCCCAATTCTCGGGACGTGCGATAAAATGTCGTATTTTCTGTAATGTCACTTTTCCAATCTCGTGACATAGGTACCTTTAAATATTCGTAACAAGCCTATTTACCTCAGTAATAAAATCAGTGTAAAGAAACATCTTTATTTTATTTTTTTCTTTTAACGCGTCTTTTTTCCATAGTTGCCATGTCACGAGCACAAGAATTGGGCTCCAGGAGCCCAATTCTCGGGCTCGTGACATTTATTTTCATACGACATTGATATATGTCAGATTTGTATAGAATGACAGGAGCCCAATTCTCGGGCTCGTGACATTTATTTTCATACGACATATATCACTAAAACATAGTTTTTTTGTATGGTTTTCAGGTGATATCCGCCATGTTTTTGAAATGTCACAAACCCGAGAATTGGGCTCCAGGAGCCCAATTCTCGGGCTCGTGACATTTATCATCATACGACATATATCAACAAAACATGGCGGATATCGTATGGAAACGTTGCTTATTCTCGCGATGTCGAATGGTGACATATGTCACAAATTTTCGTGCGACACGTATCGCATGGTCTTGACCATACGATATGAAGTATCACGGTGATTTGGTGATATTTCTCCAATTCAACGTGACGTTTGAGCCGTTTCGCGTTTTGTTGTTTATTGACGTTTGGTTGTTCAAATCACATAACAAGTTTAAATTAACTGCACAAACATAAGAAGATGATTGATCCTCAGTGTGAACGATTGTTTAGCTGAGAATTTTAAATTTTCTTTAATTGGAACAAATTTTCATCAGTATTACCTACATACCTTTAAATATTCGTCATTAAGCCTTTTTATCTCAGTAATAAAATCAGTGTAAAGAAAATTCTTTATTCCATTTTTTCTTACAACGCGTCTTTTTGCTACAGTTGCCATCTCTTTTTGCCACAGACTGAAAAGAAATCTTTTGGCTTTCGGTCGTTGTAACGGAATTACAATTTCATAAAATCAATTTTCTATTTCGTCTCGAAAATGTCACAAAAGTAAAAAAACTATTCTCGTGCCCATGCGACAGTAAAAGTCACTTCCATAGAGAATATGGCCCATATCATTTCCGCTAATACGTTCCAATTTGTTGATTGACACAAATATACAATCGAGAAATCTTTATGTTTATTGTTTAAGTATTAATTCAACATTTTCTAGCCTTTCTATATCAACAGTCAATTTCATGTTTGTATAACATCATAATTATCATAACTGCTTTAAAATACGATCAAAAAAGACGAAAGAGAAAATTGATTTTATGGAATTGTATTTCCCAAAAAAGTTATTTTCAGTCTGTGGCAAAAAGAAATAACCTCTGTGACAAAAAGACGCGTTAAACTGAAATAAAGAATTTTCTTTACACTGATTATATTATTTCTCAGTAAAAAGGCTTACTTAATGACGAATATTGAAAGGTATATGTAGGTAATACTTGTGAAAAATTGTTACAATCAAAGAAAATATAAGAAAATTTAAAATTCTCAGCTAAACAATCGTTCACACAAAGAATCAATCATTTTCTTAATATCACCAAAATCACCATACGATACGTGTCGCACGAAAATATGTGACATATGTCACCATTCGACATCGCGAGAATAAGCAAAAACGTTTTCATACGATATCCGCCATGTTTTGTTGATATATGTCGTATGATGATAAATGTCACGAGCCCGAGAATTGGGCTCCAGACAATGCTGTACCATAGATTTATCATCGGAAAATAACGTTGGTCGAATCGGCCCTAATTCACATTTAACAAACATAAAATATTTCTCTTAAAACTAAAATAATTCGATTATAGTATAAAATATTAAAAAGTAGTTTACTGCAACAAAAGGCACGTAGAAAAATTACAGTTCATTAAGGTGACGGGTAGGGGACACTGACGACGCCAATCGATTTTAATTTTAGCTACTAAACCGGATCTATTTTGAACAATATCGGGGTTACAATCTCTCGGCAAACACCATTTATTAAATAACTATGCACAAATATTGGGTCAGTTTTTGTACACGAAAAATTGATTTACGCCAAAAGCGTCCACTTTTGGCGTGAATCAATTTTTTGCGTACAAAAACGGACCCAACATTTGTGCATGGTTATTTAATGACCTATCCAAAGCATTCGACTGCGTATGTAAATCACCAAACATTATTAATTTTTCGCGTACGCGTTGGACCTAACATTTGTGCATGGTTATTAAATAAATAGTGTTTGCCGAGAGATTGTAACCCCAAAATTGTTTAAAATAGATCCAGTTTAGTAGATAAAAATTAAAATCGATTGGCGTCGCTAGTGTGCCGTACTCGTCACTGTCAGTCGAGCGCAAGCTGCGCAGACATTGCACTGCTCAGCTAGCTGCGGTTTGGATATGTCGCAGCCATCATGGTTCAATCAGACGCGTAGGCCGTTCGTTAAACGCCGGCATCCAAACAAATCGTTGAGTTATTTTAGTTCTAACATCTATCGGCCTAGGCATCCCGTTGGATGCCGGCTTTTAACGAACGCTTAAGTAGCCCGGGAAAGTTTGGTGACAACATAAGGGGAACCTTAAATAAATAAATAAATAAATATTTCACAACATCACATACATTGATCTGACTCCGAGATAGGTAGCTCAAGCACCTGTGTTACGGTAATCAGAATCAACAGTGGGATTACAAATATATACATATAATACTTTTCTTTTGTAAATATATACTTATAATATATAGATAACGCCCAGACCAATACAAACAGATATGTTCATGCACACAAATGTTTGTACTGTGCGGGGATCGAACCCGCAACCCTTGCACCTGAGGCAGCGTTCACTACCACTGTTCCAAACGGGTCGTCCCCAAAAAAGAACCCAACGCTAATTTTGCTGCAGGATTGTTCCTTAGGACCCCAATTGTTTGGTCTCAAAAGTCCTCACCTCTAGGGTGTGCGCGTCCCCCCCTAAAATCAACGACGGAACCAAAAATACATACTTATATTCTGAATTTTTCACCGTTCAAGTTTAATGGACTGTAAAATGATTTCTTATTAGTCAATTTAAGAAAATTTAGTGTTAGTTTATAGCCAAATCTACGAGGATTATTGTTTACTAACAAAGTGTTTCTTTCCATTGCTCTTAAGATTTTTTCAGAAAATCAAGTAATCTGTAGAAATTTAGGTCATTTTATTTTTTCCCTTCCTGTTGACAACCCTGAATAAAAAAAAACTTGTTAAGAATGATACTGGTTTAGATTGTTAGGAAATTTAATAAGGATCATTTGCTTCTTTGACAGTTTTCACCTAACCCTCACGGCTTTTGAGTAAATTGAAAAAAAAAAGGAAATCGGGACCTATTTAGCGGACACCCTAGTGGTGAGGACTTTGAGAACAAACATTTGGGGTCCTAAGTAAAGATCCTGCACCAAAATTAGCTTTGGGTTTTTTTTTACCCTAAACCCTAACTTTCCCGGGCTATAGGCGTTCAATTCGATGGCTAATTTAACCAGATAGCTGCGACAGATATATTCCTCGTATAATGAGACATTTATTGACACAACAGATACAAAATACATAACAGATAACACAAGAAGGAAAGTACTCATACTTTCCTTTATTGTACTCAAATAATAATACAAAATTTAAAAATAGATAGTAAAATATAAATAAGCGTTGAGCTTAAAACGTATACATTGTCAAAGTACCAGGAAAGTATAAATTATGGAAGTTGATGCTAATGGTTCATCCTTGGTATATATTTAAAAAAAATGGGACAAACAAAAACAGAAAATTTTTAATTACGATAATAATAACATAAATTATGTACATATTATGTGGGTTATTCAAAACCAGAGTATTTTAAATATTAGCGACACGATGATGACATGGAAGTAGTTATTCTCTATTCCCAGTACGGGGGACCAACTTCTATTCCATATAATTTATGTTCTCCTGGTACTTTTGAAAATGTTCATGTATTAATAAGACTAATAGTTGCCATTATGTCTCATCACCCTATTTCCATAGAATTTCTGTTCTCCCAGTACTTTTATTTTAATTTTTAATTTCAAAAAATATACACATTAAAAAAATATGAAAGAATGAATGAATGAGAATTTTTGTCGCATCTTTCCCTGAATTCAAAATATTATTTCATTTATAAATCCATTTTTAACTATAGTCGTTTTTTTAACTTTTATCATTGCAATGACTGCATCGATGCGATTTTTTCCCGGTGTGTTATCATGTGAGATTTCAAAGTACTTTTCTCAGCGAACCTTTTATCGCAAAGACTGCATTGATGCGATTTAACCCCGGTGTGTACTAAAATGTGTTTTCTTAATGTGTTTCTCAATGCAAATGTTTTGTCGCAGTGACTGCATCGATACGGCTTTTCTCCGGTGTGAATTCGCATGTGTTGATTCAGATTATTTTTTGAAATGAAATCTTTGCTGCAATAACAGCATCGATGTGGTTTTTCCCCGGTGTGTATTAACATGTGTTGTTTCAAACTACTTTTTGTAGTGAAATATTTATGGCAATGACTGCATTGATGCGGTTTTTCCCCGGTGTGTATTAAACATGTGTTAGTTTCAAACTACTTTTGTAAGTGAAATATTTTATGCAATGACTGCATTGATGCGGTTTTTCCCCGGTGTGTATTAAAACATGTTTATTTAAACTACTTTTATCAGAGAAAGCTTTTTTGCAATGACTGCATTGATGTGGTTTTTCCCCGGTGTGTATTAACATGTGTCGTGTCAAATTACATTTCTTAGTAAAAGTTTTATTACATTGACTGCATCGATACGGTTTATCCCCGCTGTGTATTAAAATATGTTTATTTAACAATGATTTCAATAGGAAAGCTTTGTCGCAATGGCTGCATCGATACGGTTTTATTCCTTCATGCAGTCTCAAATGTCGTATTAAGATGTATTTGTAAATGAAACCTGTATTGCAGTAGTCGCATAAATACCGTTTTTTCGCTGTGTGTTCTTCAATACTTGTTTCGTCTAGGATGACCTCTCCATTTGATGTTTCACTATCACTGGCGCTATCATGTTGCAGCGTATCGTCTGTCATGTGCGTTCTCACGTGAAGTACTAAACTTCGTTTGTTGTTAAATACTTTAGTGCAATTATCGCATATGAAAGACGTAGAATGATTTATTTTTCTACGATTTTTTAATAGTCTTATATATTTAACCTTAATAAATTTAACCTTCTTAGCAGCAAACTTCGGTGACGCGTTGGGATGTAGTTGTGAATTCAATTTGGAATTGTTCTGTTGGTGATTCTGAGCGGTTGCATCTATATGCTCCACGTCAGTGCTGCAGTCACTCCCTTGTTCAACATTACCTGTACTATCAGTAAAGTTGGATTCATCAGCTTCATAGGATGTTTTAGTATGTGTCCATTGTTCTGGTGTATCCCCTCTCTTTTTCACATTGTCTGGAGATTCACTGGTAAGATCAGTCCCTGGAAAGCATACAAGGATAAGTACTGATTGATATAATTGAGAACTTTCACTCATTTTATTTTCTAGCTCTCCTTCAACTCAGTTGAAAATAAAAATTAAGATTGAAAAAAATTACGATACGTCATGTAGTTTCCAAGATACTTGGTTTCAAAATAAACAGGAGTGACCTCATCGCCGTCCCAGTACTTCGCAATCAGTCCACTCGCGTGTCCCGATAAAATATCGCCTGCATTTATATCAACTTGGTTGAAAATTAAAAACATGACTGAAATGAAAATACATTACGAAACGTCGAGTATATCCCGAGATACTTAATTTTAAAAAAATAGTTTTACGGTGACGTCACTCACAATACTAGCGCGCGCGACCGAAAGCCAAAAGATTTCTTTTCAGTCTGTGGCAAAAAGAGATGGCAACTGTGGCAAAAAGACGCGTTATAAGAAAAAAATGGAATAAAGAATTTTCTTTACACTGATTTTATTACTGAGATAAAAAGGCTTAATGACGAATATTTAAAGGTATGTAGGTAATACTGGTGAAAATTTGTTCCAATTAAAGAAAATTTAAAATTCTCAGCTAAACAATCGTTCACACTGAGGATCAATCATCTTCTTATGTTTGTGCAGTTAATTTAAACTTTTTATGTGATTTGAACAACCAAACAGTCAATAAACAACAAAACGCGAAACGGCTCAAACGTCACGTTGAATTGGAGAAATATCACCAAAATCACCGTGATACTTCATATCGTATGGTCAAGACCATGCGATACGTGTCGCACGAAAATATGTGACATATGTCACCATTCGACATCGCGAGAATAAGCAAAAACGTTTTCATACGATATCCGCCATGTTTTGTTGATATATGTCGTATGATGATAAATGTCACGAGCCCGAGAATTGGGCTCCTGGCTTTTAGTTAGCTTCAGTCGCTTAGTCAGAGTCATTAAAGTGATGGGACGGTAATAAATATAAACATTTTTTTAATGTATAACTATTCATTTATTTAGATTTCAATATAAAAAATTCCATAATAACATTGACATAAGAAACTTTTCCCACCTTATTATAAATCGAAGAAATGAACCTCCCATTTAATACTGTGTTGTCTATGTGTACGTTTTGTTTTGTTACAGGTGGTGATTTTCTAAAATGAAAACTCAATTAACTAAGAAATAAACTCAAATCACCGGTAAATTCAATTCGTGATAATGTGTCTCTACTCACTTGACATTGGCAGAGTTGACTGCGACTCTGACGTGCAACACTACTAGCCATAAAAAAAAAACGAATTAGCAACATACATACTAAAACTCGTGTCATTCTGTTCCAACACGCAATGTTAAATGGGGCTGGCACGAAATTTGTTCCGGGACTATCCTTAGCGATTTGTAATAAGGGGTTTAGGTCCTACCTTCCCACTAACTAGGCTACTTATTACAAGTATGCTACCTTGGTTAATAGTCCAAGGCTGGAGCTTCGAACATTGGATTCAACCAATCTTTATCCATAGACAAATCTATGGTACAATGTCAGATTTGTATAGAATGACAGAGCCCAATTCTCGGGACGTGCGATAAAATGTCGTATTTTCTGTAATGTCACTTTTCCATCGTCGTACGAAAATGTCACCAAAATGTCACAAAAGTAAAAAAACTCTATTCTCGTGCCCATGCGACAATAAAAGTCACTTCCATAGAGAATGTGGCCCATATCATTTCCGCTAATGCGTTCCATTTTGTTGATTGACACAAATATACAATCGAGAAATCTTAATGTTTATTGTTTAAGTATTAATTATTATATCAACAGTCAATTTTATGTTTGTAAAACATCATCATTATCATAACTGCTTTAAAATACGATCAAAAAAGACGAAAAAGGAAATTGATATCGTAATTTCGTTACACCGACCGAAAGCCAAAAGATTTCTTTTCAGTCTGTGTCAAAAAGAGATGGCAACTGTAGCAAAAAGACGCGTTAAAAGAAAAAAATGGAATAAAGAATTTTCTTTACACTGATTTCATTACAGAGATAAAAAGGCTTAACGACGAATATTTAAAGGTATGTAGGTAATACTGGTGAAAATTTGTTCCAATTAAAGAAAATATGAGAAAATTTTAAATTCTCAGCTAAACAATTCGTTCACTCTGAGAATCAATCTTCTACTTAGTTTGTGATTTTAGTATTATTAGTGTTTTTCAGTCTGTGTACACTCTTTTCAGTCTGTGGCAAAAAGACGCGTTAAAAGAAAAAATTGGAATAAAGAATTTTCTTTACACTGATTTCAATACTGAGATAAAAAGGCTTAATGACGAATATTTAAAGGTATGTAGGTATAGATACTGGTGAAAATTTGTTACAGTCAAAGAAAATATAAGAAAATTTAAAATTCTCAGCTAAACAATCGTTCACACAAAGAATCAATCATCTTCTTAATATCACCAAAATCACCATACGATACGTGTCGCACGAAAATATGTGACATATGCCACCATTCGACATCGCGAGAATAAGCAAAAACGTTTTCATACGATATCCGCCATGTTTCGTTGATATATGTCGTATGAGGATAAATGTCACGAGCCCGAGAATTGGGCTCCAGACAACGCTGTACCATAGATAACGTTGGTCGAATCGGCCCTAATTCACATTTAACAAACATAAAATATTTCTCTTAAAACTAAAATAATTCGATTATAGTATAAAATATTAAAAAGTAGTTTACTGCAACAAAAGGCACGTAGAAATACTACAGTTCATTAAGGTGACGGGTAGGGGACACTAGCGACGCCAATCGATTTTAATTTTACTAAACCGGATCTATTTTGAACAATATCGGGGTTACAATCTCTCGGCAAACACTATTTATTAAATAACTATGCACAAATGTTGGGTCAGTTTTTGTACACGCAAAATTGATTCACGCCAAAAGTGGCCGCTTTTGGCGTGAATAAATTTTTCGCGTACGCGTTGAACCTAACATTTGTGCATAGTTATTAAATAAATAGTATAAGTGTTTGCCGAGAGATTGTAACCCCGAAATGGGTTTTAAATAGATCCGTTTTAGTAGCTAAAAATTAAAATCGATTGGCGTCGCTAGTGTGCCGTACCCGTCACTGTCAGTCGAGCGCAAGCTGCGCAGACATTGCACTGCTCAACTAGCTGCGGTTTGCATATGTCGCAGCCATCTGGTTCAATGAGGGCATCCAATCAGACGCCTAGGCCGTTCGTTAAACGCCGGCATCCAAACAAATCGTTGAGTTATTTTAGTTCTAACATCTATCGGCCTAGGCATCCCGTTGGATGCCGGCTTTTAACGAACGCTTAAGTAGCCCGGGAAAGTTTGGTGACAACATAAGGGGAACCTCAAATAAATATTTCACAACATCACATACATTGATCTGACTCCGAGATAGGTAGCTCAAGCACCTGTGTTACGGATATCAGAATCAACAGTGGGATTACAAATATATACATATAATACTTTTCTTTTGTAAATACATACGTATAAGATAAGATAAGATAAGAAATAGATAATATATAGATAACGCCCAGACCAATACAAACAGATATGTTCATGCACACAAATGTTTGTACTGTGCGGGGATCGGAACCCGCAACCCTTGCACCAGAGGCAGCGTTCACTACCACTGTTCCTGGGTCACTGGGTCGTCCCCAAAAAAGAACCCAACGCTAATTTTGGTGCAGGATTGTTCCAATTGTTTGGTCTCAAAAGTCCTCACCTCTAGGGTCCCCCCCCCCCCCCCCCGAAAATCAATGACGGAACCAAAAATACATACTTATATTCTGAATTTTAACTATTTAAGGTGGAAGCTCACGCAATCCTGCTAAACGATTGCTAAGAGATGGCTCTGTTGTCAGTGAATCGAGAAAATAAATAATTACGACTTCTACAGGACAGTAATTTTAAGTGTAGAGTGATTCGCGACATCTACGTAATAACTGCGATTTTTTGATGTATTTCAACAATTAACAACTAAACCAGAATCGTTTATATTCCTGCATCGTTGCTAAATTAATATCAACTTGTGTACGTACGTATCGTCCCCACACACACATACAAAGCTGAAGCATGTTTTTTATCGGATAGCTGTTATTCCTCGCTGGCAATAGATGGCGCGCTTAACACTAAAAATATGATGTGGATAGGAATTACGGAATATGTGAAATTTCTTCTTCAGATCTATCGAATGGACTACGGATAGGTAGCGATGGTAATCTAGTAAATAACTTAACACACACTGGACTTCGAAATTGAAGTGCGGTTTATTATGCAACTAACGGTCCGCCCTCACTTCGTTTCGGGACGATTTTTTGCCACATAGCGTCTGTAGACCTAATAGAGTAGGCTAGGTGTGCGTAGGTGGGCGACTTCTAATAACTTCATGTAGGTAGGTTCGTGCAGAAGAAGTGGAGTGGTATAAGTCCTTAGGAATGTTAATTAAAAAAACAATCAATATAATAAAATCTATATTTGAATCCTTTAAAACCATTTCATTAGTATGTATAATTTACATGTGATTACATAAATATGCCGATACATAAAATATATTAAAATATAAATACAAATAATGCGATTCTACCACCGGATCGGAAAGTTGTTTCTGGACGAGAAGGTCCAGCAAGAAACTCACCAGTTACTCTTTAAACGCCATATTTTTATACAATGTTTTATTACACATTATATACAAAGTATACCTTATACCAAGTCAAACAGCTAATAATGCAACACAAAATAATAAGCTAAATATGATTTAAACCAAAGCAGACCAGTCCCCAAAGGTGGCACCTGTTCAAGTATGACATATGTTTCAGCCATCACTTCACTCAACTATAGCAGAGTGAATGTTATGACCAGCCACATAGCACCACAACCTCAGGGACATTTGGGGAGCATGATCATTCGTGAAGTTCCTGTCATATGTTTACAAACAAAAGTAAATATTCCAAAACTAGTTAACTGTATGACGAGGTGTACAAATTAGTTGGTGTAGGTAGGTAGGAGGTAGTATCAAGTCAATTTTTAATAATTAATAAAAAATATTTACATCAATTTATATACAATAAAATGCTTCTAAAGTAACTTTGAGTGTTTCTTGAAAATCACCATGCTTGAATGCTATGCATTCTATCCCAAGTGGACTGAAGTATCTGTAAAAAGAATAAATAATGTAAGAATGTTTGTAACAATAAATTTATATTATTTCAATTTGTTATTAAATATTGTTACCAAACATCTGTCCCATTTATTACAAAAATGGTCTACAAGGTTTAAAAATGACGCTGTCACTTTTATATAGCTTTCAAATGAAAGTGACAGCATCCATTTTAAACCAAGCCTAACTTTAGACCATGTTTTGTAATAAAGGGGTGTGTGTTTTATAACACATTCTATTATTACTTTGAACTCCGAATTGGTAAGAAATTTTTTAAAGTAATAATACGGGTACACACGGAGTTACCCTTATTGGACTTTGTACCGTCCATATGTCTGAGACACATTTCAGTAGGATTAAAGTTTTACTTGCAAAAATTAAATAACAATGATAAATGTATAACAAACAAGTGATTATAACAAAGTTAAACTTACCATCCCAGAAGATGAGTTAAAGTTATGCCCATATGATCTTTTCAGACAGTGATATATAGCACCCCATCAGGGGACATGTGTCCCTTTACAATGGCGATGGCTCTTTCTTCGGCTCCAGCTTTTATTATCTCCTCTGTCAAGTGTTGTTGCCACACAGATCCCAATTCTTTTTCAATTGAGTGAAACTTATTCGGTGATAAAGTTGGTATATCCATAAGCGCAGTCATCTGGGCTCCTTGTGCATAGTAGCTGCCACTTGTCACAGCACCCCAAACTAGGGCTTATTTATGTGACCATCCTTTTCACTAGCTCGCTTCCAGAGCATTCCACACATGGTACATTCAAAAGAGTAAACACTGTGTAATCCATTTTTGTTTCATCATTCAGTTCAATTTGAGGTTTGGTTAGAGAATAGGTCTTTCTGTAATTGAAAAGCAAAGTTTATTGTTCTGTACATAGTAAAAGAGTAACACATTAAAAAGCTCGATTTGTTTGTCCTTCCAAAGTCCATTGTGAACACCCAGCTCCTCACTTCATCTCAAACAAAACTATCAAAAAAATCAACAAAATATAAGAAAGTCAATCAAATTGCATATAATACCTAAACAACGATCAGAACAAGTCAGTCAGAAATTCAGACAGAATGAAAAAAAGTTGTTTGAAAAAGTACGAGTAGAGTTGTTTATTTTGCTATCAGAGAAGCTGGCAATTTATCGATAAAAGCATTATTCAAATGAAAATTTATCATCATAGCATAGCATACATTTTATTGGAAAAATACTATTAAATTTTAAATTACAGACTATCACTTTTTAAAAATAATATTATCATAGGTAGTAGAAGTTAAAAGTAGCAAGAAAAGTAAGTTAAATTGGTAGGTATGTACTTACCAAGCTTAACTTTTTATACTTAATTCAATCAATGACCACAAGAGTTACATTTGACTCTTAATTCCAAGTGTTTATCACGAGTTCCCATAACTTTAAGGCCAATACATTACCAATGGAGTCACTATTTATCAATCCACATTGGACTTTATCCTCTAAACTCATCACATAACATTAGAACATTTAAAAACACTGCCGCTTGATTAAC
>CM032491.1:4096451-4171010 GCA_019059595.1 Marasmia exigua | reverse complement strand
GAGTATGCTCCTTGGAATGTGCGAAGTCAATCCACCTTGACCTTAAAATTGGGGTCAACTTACCTACAATTTCGTTCGAAAGCTCTGGCGAGGCGAGGTATTCAGGCCGCTGCAGCAGGCGCACAACTTCAACACAATTGCGCACCCTGCACGCAAAGGTGTTGAGCTCCCTGCAGTTGTCGTGGGCAGCTAACTTTGATAGGGCACGGAGGGCTGAAAGTTGGGAGAGAATGATCTGCTCCGGCCGCGCAAAGGCTGTCTCTAGCGCGTAAATGACCTCGGCCGGGTCTCGCGCGGCAGCCAGCAGGACGGCAACAGATTCTCGCGCCGCTCCGCGCACCGCAGCACTCAGCCTCGACAGATTCTCAGCCGGTGTGTAGGACGAGCATGTTTCCGCATACACCTTGCTGAAAATAAGCCAGTCGGTTGGCCCGCCGTCAAAAACTGGTAGGCTGTAACTGACCTTACGCGCAGAAGAGCTCCTCCTACTCCACTCTCAACTGTCGTCGCTTCGAGAGGGCTACAACCAGACCCGGCGCGGCGAGCCCCCGGCCAGACATGGCCGCCTTAGTATCACAATGTTGATCACACTTATTGTCCCTAGCTTAGAGTCCCTAAAGCACGCCAATTAAATGAAACCACTTATTTTTCACACACACAATATATTAGACCAAAACTCCCTCAAGCAACTACAAAGGCTGTCCCGTTGTCACTGAAGAGTGTCGCTGGCGTTCCACGTCGCGCAATAAATCTTCGGAGCGCCATTATTGCGGCATCAGTGCTCAGACTTCCTACTATTTCTAGGTGCACGGCGCGGACTGTTAGGCACGTAAACAACGCAACATATCTTTTCTCAGTGTGACGTCCCACCGTGACTGTGACGGGGCCAAAATAATCGACACCCACATGCGTAAACGGCCGTACATGGTGCGCGAGTCTCTCCGGGGGAAGATCTCCGATAGGGGGAATAGGCGCCGAAGCCTTGCGTATGCGACAGAGCAAGCATGAACTCGCCACACCTTTCACGGCTGGCCTCAGACCGATGATGTGGAAACGCTGTCGTCGCCGCCCACAGTCTGGTGCTGCCACACCGGGGGGACCATGTTGGCGACGGCCACAACCAACCTTTTTACCTATTTTGTTTAAAACGTTTACTCTTTTATATTCTTATATTTTGTTATGTCTTTTTGACGTTTATTGTAAAAACGGAGGAATAAAATGGGTGTGACGAAATATGTATATGTTTTCGCTCGGGTCCGTTTTATTGGTGTCAGAAAAAAAAGGAATTAACGCCCCGTGATCGTCGCGCGCCGCGCCCCCAGGAGCGCGCTAGTGCCGTCGTGTCGCGCCACAGCAGGCGCTATTGGCACGGCGCTGCACACCGCGAGCGTTCATGCGCCGCCCCTCCAGGAGCGCGCTAGTGCCGTCGTGTCGCGCCACAGCAGGCGCTATTGGCACGGCGCTGCACACCGCGAGCGTTCGTGCGCCGCCCCTCCAGGAGCGCGCTAGTGCCGTCGTGTCGCGCCACAGCAGGCGCTATTGGCACGGCGCTGCACACCGCGAGCGTTCGTGCGCCGCCCCTCCAGGAGCGCGCTAGTGCCGTCGTGTCGCGCCACAGCAGGCGCTATTGGCACGGCGCTGCACACCGCGAGCGTTCATGCGCCGCCCCTCCAGGAGCGCGCTAGTGCCGTCGTGTCGCGCCACAGCAGGCGCTATTGGCACGGCGCTGCACACCGCGAGCGTTCGTGCGCCGCCCGTCCAGGAGCGCGCTAGTGCCGTCGTGTCGCGCCACAGCAGGCGCTATTGGCACGGCGCTGCACACCGCGAGCGTTCGTGCGCCGCCCCTCCAGGAGCGCGCTAGTGCTGTCGTGTCGCGCCACAGCAGGCGCTATTGGCACGGCGCTGCACATCACGATCCGCCGCTTCAGCAGAGAACTACTCACACCCGTGCCTCTCCCACTGGTTGTGACCGTCGCCGCCCACAGTCTGGTGCTGCCACACCGGGGGGACCATGTTGGCGACGGCCACAACCAACATTTTTACCTATTTTGTTTAAAACGTTTACTCTTTTATATTCTTATATTTTGTTAGGTCTTTTTGACGTTTATTGTAAAAACGGAGGAATAAAATGGGTGTGACGAAATATGTATATGTTTTCGCTCGGGTCCGTTTTATTGGCGCGCTCCTGGAGGGGCGGCGCACGAACGCTCGCGGTGTGCAGACGGCGTGGTCCGGGTGGTAGAGGTTACCACTAGGGCCGGAACTCTACGCCGTCCTGTCAGAAAACTAGTTTTGCTTCCGTCCTAGGTCTACTGACAGGTTGTGTCCGCCGCCGCCTACCTTCTGGTGTTACCGCACCGGGGGGACCATGTTGGCGACGGCCACAACCATCCTTTTTTATATTGTCTATGTCTTTTATATCTCTTTTACTTTTGATACTATCTTCTATTGTCTATTAAAACAGTTGCTTTAGTGAGTTGTGGTCTAATATATTGTGTGTGAAAAATAAGTGGTTTCATTTAATTGGCGTGCTTTAGGGACTCTAAGCTAGGGACAATAAGTGTGATCAACATTGTGGTGTCAGTGTGCGTGAAAAGTTTTATAATGATTACTCGTGCCCAAAAGAAAAAAGTCCCTAGTGTACCCAGTGTACACAGCGCCTCCACAACTTCGTCAAGAGCCTCGTCCGCAACACGGCGGGCACAGAGGCTCGCGGCGGAGGCGAAGTACCTTAAGAAAATCAAAGCTGCCGAGTGCGCGGAGGCGGAGTATCGCGCTCAGCTCGCGGCGATCGAGGCCGAGGAGAGTCGCAGCCGCCGCTCGAGCCGCGCCAGCACTCGGTTCGGGCACGCCAGCGTATGCGAGTGGCTTGACGCCACTATCCCACAGGGAGTTACTAATTCTTCTTTGCAGGGTCAAGACACGGCCGCTAATGCGGCGCCCCCACAGGCTGTAGCCGGGGACGCAGCGGCCACGTTACCCAGTTGTGTGCGACCTCCCGTTGGAGCCGCTGCTGTAGACGCGATAGGTGACGAGAGCGGGCCGTTTGTCACGGCTTTCGCTCCACCCGCGCCTACTGCTCTTGCGGGGCACGTTACGGCCACACGACGAGCAACAGTCACTCCCGGTGACGCACGTACCGCGTCGCAGCCAGGCGTTGTGCATCCACAGAAGCGCAAGCTTCGAGTCGTTCATGATGCCGCCGCCACATGCTCTGGGGTCAGTCTAAATTCCATGCTCTTACCGGGACCTGATATTCTGCAACCTTTACTCGCAATTTTGATGCGTTTCCGTGAGGGTCGAGTGGCCATGAACGCAGACATAAGGGAAATGTTCCCGCAAACCAAAATTAGACTTGAGGATCGTGACGCCCTAAGATTCTTGTGGCGCGACACGACGGCACTAGCGCGCTCCTGGAGGGGCGGCGCACGAACGCTCGCGGTGTGCAGCGCCGTGCCAATAGCGCCTGCTGTGGCGCGACACGACGGCACTAGCGCGCTCCTGGACGGGCGGCGCACGAACGCTCGCGGTGTGCAGCGCCGTGCCAATAGCGCCTGCTGTGGCGCGACACGACGGCACTAGCGCGCTCCTGGAGGGGCGGCGCATGAACGCTCGCGGTGTGCAGCGCCGTGCCAATAGCGCCTGCTGTGGCGCGACACGACGGCACTAGCGCGAAGAGACGGCGTGGTCCGGGTGGTAGAGGTTACCACTAGGGCCGGAACTCTACGCCGTCCTGTCAGAAAACTAGTTTTGCTTCCGTCCTAGGTCTACTGACAGGTTGTGTCCGCCGCCGCCTACCTTCTGGTGTTACCGCACCGGGGGGACCATGTTGGCGACGGCCACAACCATCCTTTTTTATATTGTCTATGTCTTTTATATCTCTTTTACTTTTGATACTATCTTCTATTGTCTATTAAAACAGTTGCTTTAGTGAGTTGTGGTCTAATATATTGTGTGTGAAAAATAAGTGGTTTCATTTAATTGGCGTGCTTTAGGGACTCTAAGCTAGGGACAATAAGTGTGATCAACATTGTGATACTAAGGCGGCCATGTCTGGCCGGGGGCTCGCCGCGCCGGGTCTGGTTGTAGCCCTCTCGAAGCGACGACAGTTGAGAGTGGAGTAGGAGGAGCTCTTCTGCGCGTGTCATGTCTTCCGCCGACGGTTCTCGGCACCCTGACGTGAAATTTTGTAATTTTGATGCAGGATTTAAAAGCGCCGCCTTGAAAATTCTGGCGCAGACCAGAACACGAGCAGTGGCTCGAAGCAGGCGAAGCCAACGGCTAAACCGGGTGGTGTCTGGAACCACCGGGCTAGGCAATTCGCGAGCGGTGGTTAGTGCCACCATTTCCACCAGAGAACGTTTCATCTCTTCGGGAACCAAAGTTGAGTTAACTGGCTCCACCGGCCAATCGGTTACCTACAGCTAAAGTCAAGAAACTAGGTCCGGAAAACCACCTGGAGTCAATTTGGAATTTATGATTGAACCTCGTAGCGTCATCTGCGACGTTCATTGCCGTTGGAACGTACCTCCAGTCAGAAACGTTGGTCAGCTCCGTGATTTCGCTAACGCGATGAGCGACAAATGGTTTAAAAGAGCGAGCATCGCTCCTTAGCCATTTCAAGACCGTGAGACTATCAGACCAGTAAAAAACTTTAGAGGGCTTTCGCCTGTGCGCTTCTATTATGTAGGAAGCAAAGCGCGCTGCCAAAAGAGCTGCCTGCAACTCTAACCGTGGAATGGACGACAGTTTTAATGGAGCTAGTCGCGCTTTGCCAGCTACTAAGGCTAGCCTCACGACCCCATCGCCACACTCGAAGCGCCAGTAAGCTACGCAACCATATGCCAGTTCGCTCGCGTCCGCGAAAATATGCAGCTGACAATCGGTGAACGAAGAGTGGGAAAAGTAGTGACGAGGAATGGATCCACATAGCAATTTTGATTTCACACACAATATATTAGACCACAACTCACTAAAGCAACTGTTTTAATAGACAATAGAAGATAGTATCAAAAGTAAAAGAGATATAAAAGACATAGACAATATAAAAAAGGATGGTTGTGGCCGTCGCCAACAGTACTTTTTGTGAAAGTCGGGTCACATAAAACACAATAACGGCTTGACGATTTTCATATTCTACAACGTACAACATATTAATATGGCGGCAAGTCTCGAATTGCCGTGGAAAAGGTTATACGTACAAACATATATTGTCAATGCGTGACAATGATTGCGGATAATGATAATGATAATGATTTATTTGTCAAACATAGGTAAAGTACAATAAGGTCTTAACATAAATAATTTGTCCTCTATGTTTTGCCAGTTACGGCACACAAATATTAAAATTTCAAGTTTGAAGTTAAATGGTAAATTATTTAGATTAGCATGCACATTAATTATAATTTAAATAGTCAATCAATACAGTCAATTTGTCAATAATTCAATAAAATAATTAAAATAAGATGTAAAGTCATAGGTTATCCGATAAAAAGTCATTAATACAATAATATCATTTGTCAAGCAATAACATTTTTAAGCGATTCTTAAATAAATTCAATTTCATTCCTTTAATGTCCGTCGGCAGTTTATTATATATCCTAACTGCCATACCTATGATGCTTTTTCTAAATAAGGCAGTTTTACAGCTTACTGTATTAAGATTGTGCATATGTTGAGATCGCGACGTATTGCGTCGTGTTTCGCGCAATTTCGCAAACAAGTCAGGGTTTTTTTTTACAAACAACGCAGTTTCAAGTATGTACATGGAAGGCAAAGTGAGTATCCTTAACGACTTAAAAACTGGCACGCAGCTATCATCGTTTTTTAGGCCACACATAGATCTTATGCATCTTTTTTGGGCCTTGAAAACAGTGTAGGAGGGGTAGGGGGTAGGGGCGGAGGGGTAGGCAAAGACATTCTTCCATATAAAAAAAGTTATGGCCAAATGAAATAAAAAACTTTTGTTAGCGTATGCTAGTTTGCTGCTAACATTACGTTTAATTTTGCTATAACGTTTTTCCTTTATTGATTCGAGACTTACCATTATAGTAAAAGTCTTTTCCAATGATGTAGCGTTTATTGAAATTTACCCTACACACGAGACGACAACATTGTTAGGTTTCTAAAATCAAGTAATTTCACTATCTGTGGTACCCACTTCGACGAGCCGGTATGTACAGGAACCTAATACCGGTATCTAACACAGATTTTTTTAAAAAAAAATAGGATCAGTAGTTCCTGAGTTTAGTGCGTGCGTACCAAACAACGAACAAACTCTTCAGTTAACTACCTAAGTACATATTTGTATAGATAGTAATCAAGACAAATAAATCACCTGTCTTCATCTTCGGTATCTTCAAAGTTTGAATAAAGCTCCTCTAATCTGAGTGCCTCTAAAATAGTATCAATCCCTTCGACTTTTATTTTGTACGTCATTTTTTTCAAATTTTGAGCTGGCACACTATTTTCATCGCGTCCTGGTGTATAAAAATCGTTTCACGTGTGAACAGCTCCAAGTCGCTTTTTTTCTGTAATATGGGCCATAAAAGGGTGCTGTCTTTGACCCAAGTCCTCGGTACAAAAGATATTAAATGCGACGAGCCTTCTTTTGTTCAAACAATGCAATTAGGCATTTTGTTTGTCAAAACAAATCTAAACTTTGGGAGACACTGGAACCAAAAATACAAGAGAAGCCATTTAAAAATCCCGTAAGTTTGTGACGACTTTACGGAACAAGTCATCACATTTGCATTCTTGTAACTTTGTAACTATTTGCGACGAGTATTTATATTCACTAAACAAAAATGTTTTTATCAATATTTATGAAATATAAGCCTTGTTCTTGCTAAAATTATTAGTTATTAGTGTTAAAATTTGTTATCAAATGAAAATAGGAAGTTTTTGAGCACTTTCAAAGTAAAAAATCTCACAGTATGGCCAGCCCAGTTCCATTTAAGCTTTACGGTTTTTTCGCCTACGTCCATAATACCAATTTGTGAGCAGGTTATGGCATTTCGCACTCTATCCGTAAGTTTAATACCTAGGCTGCTCCGCTCCATAGCTTTTAATGAATAGTCCGACTTTTGATCTTTCTGCGAGCCATACCCAATACAAGTGTCTATGACAACTTACTGAGTAGACACGGCCACTCGATGTTTCAGACTATTGAAATAAATGATTTTTTATTTATTTCCTCTTTGGGCAATCTTGAGCTTGGACTTCTGGCTTTCAGTTAGCTTCAGTCGCTTCGTCAGAGTCATTAAAGTGATGGGACGGTAATAAATATAAACATTTTTTTAATGTATAACTATTCATTTATTTAGATTTCAATATAAAAAAATCCATAATAACATTGACATAAGAGACTTTTCCCACCTTATTATAAATCGAAGAACTAGGCTACTCATTACAAGTATGCTACCTTGGTTAATAGTCCAAGGCTGGAGCTTCGAACACTGGATTCGACCAATCTTTATTCATAGACAAATCTATGGTACAATGTCAGATTTGTATAGAATGACAGGAGCCCAATTCTCGGGCTCGTGACATTTATCATCATACGACATATATCAACAAAACATTTATTTATTTATTTAAAAAGAAACACCAACAGTGAGCATACTATAACTAAATTTTACATATGTTTATGTTTTTAAATTCTGGTATGCACACCAATTAAAGGTGTTTACAGCACTAACAATATATTTAAACTTACAAATCTAATTTATAAACTTACATATTATCTTATAAGGCAATATTATTGAAATAAAATTACAAAATGTATAACAAAAGAAAAACAAATTTACAAGCATACAGACTACAGAAATGTTAAGAAAGATCCTATAACAAAAATGAACAACAGTAATATGGGACTTATATATCTACGAGATCGCAATTATTGCTTTAGATGCAGTTGACACAAATTTTTTGTATGAATCACTGAAAACATCTAGATGGTCCGATTGAGCACACAGTCTATTTAAGCTGCGGCATATTCTAGAAAGAGGTGAATTTAAACCTAAGTTGGTTCTGGCGAGAGGTACATTGAAGATATTTTTGATAATGTGACGTGGGTAATTGTGGGGTACATTGAGGGATACTTGTTCCAAAATTTGAGGGCAGTCTATGTAGTTACGAAAAACTTTAAACAGGAACGAGACATCGCGAATAGTTCTTCGTTGTTGCAAGATCTGCATCCTAAAATACTCTAATCGAGCTTTGTAAGGCGTCCTGTGGGAAATCCCCGAATATGAATATGCAAGGGACCTTGTAAACGCGCGCTGAATGTTCTCAATACGCTGAGAGGTCTGAGCATAAAAGGGATTCCAAGCTACACTCGAGAACTCAAGACAGCTTCGCACGTAGGAGTTATACAGCACAATTCTTGATGAGTACGACCGAAAGTTTTTTGTGTTACGTCTAATAAAACCTAGTTGTTTTGCTGCTTTGTTTACAATGGAGTCGATGTGGGGCTTAAATGTAAGTTGGCTATCAATTATAACACCTAAATCACGTATTTTATCAACTTCCTGTAAAACAGTCCCATTTAGAGAGTAGGTAGAGTTTATAGGTGCTTTTTTACGTGTATATTTAATGTAAAAACACTTCTTGACGTTAAGATGCACTTGATTTAGGTCACACCATTCTTTTATCCTATTAATATCGTCTTGTAGTAATTTGGAATCATTTATGTTTTTAATTTGTCGGTAAATCTTTAAATCATCGGCGAACAGTTTAAACTTACAATTTTGAATATATTTAGTTAGGTCATTAATAAAAACTGAAAATAATATAGGTCCAAGATGCGATCCTTGGGGCACCCCCGACTCAGCATAATAAATATCAGATTCATACCCGTTAACTGTTACGACTTGTTTTCGTTTATGTAGATATGAGCGGAACCATTTAAGGAGTGGTCCATGGATTCCCATAGACTGAAGCTTTGCAAGTAGCAATTTATGGTTTACCAAATCAAACGCGCTGCTAAAATCCGTATATACAGCATCTACTTGTAGCCCTTTATCAACTTCGTTAGACAAGTCAGTTATAAAGCTAACTAGATTAGTTTCGACTGAGCGTCCTTTCATAAAGCCATGCTGATGCTGAGAGAGTAGACGGTTTAATTGATTTGAGACTATGGGATGAACGAGTGCCTCAAAGAGCTTAGAAAAACATGATAATATTGATATGGGCCGATAGTTAATTATTTCATTTAAATTACCTTTTTTATGTATGGGTATAATTTTAGCCATTTTCCACTCGTCTGGAAACTCCCCCAGTGACAAGGATTTATTTATAATAATTGATAGTGGCAGGGCTAGAGCAGATCCACAGCGTTTAATCAATATGGGAGGAATGCCATCTCGACCCGGTCCCTTGTGTATATCTAGCTGCTTTATTTGTTTAAGAACATCCTTCTCCGTGAAAGTTATGTTGCTTACTCCAGTACTAACGTTGCTATCAGATACTGTATTGACAAGCCGTGTCCTGCTTTGTGGAGCTGGAGCAAGGGGTAAACTAACTATTTTAGAAAAATTTTCGGCAAACAGATCGGCTATCTCTCTACCTGAACGCCCCACTTTATCCTCCATACGCATTTCAGCGGGAAATTCTGATTGGCGGATATCGTATGAAAACGTTTTTGCTTATTCTCGCGATGTCGAATGGTGACATATGTCACATATTTTCGTGCGACACGTATCGTATGGTCTTGACCATACGATATGAAGTATCACGGTGATTTTGGTGATATTTCTCCAATTCAACGTGACGTTTGAGTTGTTTCGCGTTTTGTTGTTTATTGACGTTTGGTAGTTCAAATCACAGAACAAGTTTAAATTAACTGCACAAACTAAGAAGATGATTGATTCTCTGTGTGAACGATTGTTTAGCTGAGAATTTTAATTGTTCTTATAATTTCTTTAATAGGAACAAATTTTCACCAGTATAACCTACATACCTTTAAATATTCGTCATTAAGCCTTTTTATCTCAGTAACAAGATCAGTGTAAACAAAGAAAATTCTTTATTTCATTTTTTTCTTTTAACGCGTCTTTTTGCCACAGTTGTCATCTCTTTTTGCCACAGACTGAAAATCAATCTTTTGACTTTCGGTCGGTGTAACGGAATTACAATTTCATAAAATCAATTTTCTTTTTCGTCTTTTTTGGTCGTATTTTAAAGCAGTTATGATAATTATGATGTTATACAAACATGAAAATGACTGTTGATATAAAAAGGCTAGAAAATGTTAAATTAATACTTAAACAATAAACATTAAGATTTATCGATTGTATATTTGTGTCAATCAACAAAATGGAACGTATTAGCGGAAATGATATGGGCCACATTCTCTATGGAAGTGACTTTTACTGTCGCATGGGCACGAGAATAGAGTTTTTTTACTTTTGTGACATTTTGGTGACATTTTCGTACGACATTGGAAAAGTGACATTACAGAAAATACGACATTTTATCGCACGTCCCGAGAAGTGGGCTCAGGAACCCGATTCTCGGGCTCGTGACATTTATTTTTATACGACATATTATCACTAAAACATAGTTTTTTTGTATGGTTTTCAGGTGATATCCGCCATTTTTTCAAAATATCACGAGCACGAGAATTGGGCTCCAGGAGCCCAATTCTCGGGACGTGCGATAAAATGTCGTATTTTCTGTAATGTCACTTTTCCAATGTCGTACGAAAATATCACCAAAATGTCACAAAAGTCAAAAAACTCTATTCTTGTGCCCATGCGACAGTAAAAGTCACTTCCATAGAGAATGTGGCCCATATCATTTCCGCTAATACGTTCCAATTTGTTGATTGACACAAATATACAATCGAGAAATATTTATGTTAATTGTTTAAGTATTAATTCAACATTTTCTAGTCTTTCTATATCAACAGTCAATTTCATGTTTGTATAACATCATAATTATCATAACTGCTTTAAAATACGATCAAAAAAGACGAAAGAGAAAATTGATTTGATGGAATTGTATTTCCCAAAAGAGTTATTTTCAGTCTGTGGCAAAAAGAAATGGCCTCTGTGACAAAAAGACGCGTGAAACTGAAATAAAGAATTTTTTTTACAATGATTATATTATTTCTCAGTAAAAAGGCTTAATGACGAATATTGAAAGGTATATGTAGGTAATACTGGTGAAAAATTGTTACAATCAAAGAAAATATAAGAAAATTTAAAATTCTCAGCTAAACAATCGTTCACACAAAGAATCAATCATCTTCTTAATATCACCAAAATCACCATACGATACGTGTCGCACGAAAATATGTGACATATGTCACCATTCGACATCGCGAGAATAAGCAAAAACGTTTTCATACGATTATCCGCCATGTTTTGTTGATATATGTCGTATGATGATAAATGTCACGAGCCCGAGAATTGGGCTCCAGACAACGCTGTACCATAGATAACGTTGGTCGAATCGGCCCTAATTCACATTTAACAAACATAAAATATTTCTCTTAAAACTAAAATAATTCGATTATAGTATAAAATATTAAAAAGTCGTTTAATGCAACAAAAGGCACGTAGAAAAATTCCAGTTCATTAAGTTGACGGGTAGGGGACACTAGCGACGCCAATCGATTTTGATTTTACTAAACCGGATCTATTTTGAACAATATCGGGGTTACAATCTCTCGGCAAACACTATTTATTAAATAACTATGCACAAATGTTGGGTCAGTTTTTGTACACGAAAAATTGATTCACGCCAAAAGTGGCCGCTTTTGGCGTGAATCAATTTTTCAATAAATAGTGTTTGCCGAGAGATTGTAACCCCAAAATTGTTTAAAATAGATCCAGTTTAGTAGATAAAAATTAAAATCGATTGGCGTCGCTAGTGTGCCGTACTCGTCACTGTCAGTCGAGCGCAAGCTGCGCAGACATTGCACTGCTCAGCTAGCTGCGGTTTGGATATGTCGCAGCCATCATGGTTCAATTAGGGCATCCAATCAGACGCCTAGGCCGTTCGTTAAACGCCAGCATCCAAACAAATCGTTGAGTTATTTTAGTTCTAACATCTATCGGCCTAGGCATCCTGTTGGATACCGGCTTTTAACGAACGCTTAAGTAGCCCGGGAAAGTTAGGTGACAACATAAGGGGAACCTCAAAAAAAGAACCCAACGCTAATTTTGGTGCAGGATCTTTCCTTAGGACCCCAATTGTTTGGTCTCAAAAGTCCTCACCCCTAAGGTGTGCTCGTCCCCCCCTAAAATCAATGACGGAACCAAAAATACATACTTTCATCATCATCAGCCCATTTAAGTCCCCACTGCTGGGGCACGGGCCTCCCTCAATCACATGAGGGGTAATTGCCATACTCACCACGGTTGGCTGACGGGTTGGCGAGGGTTTTGATATAAATGCAGAGTTTTCCTTCTCTGGGTGCTGATGATCATGCCAGCAGCTTTACCTTAGTCGCGTTTTACGACACCTCGGTAAGAGTGAGGGTGGCCTATTCTACTCTGCCGGGGACCACACGGCTTACTTATATTCTGAATTTTAACTATTTAAAATGAATTGACCGATATCAATATCCCAATCCTATTTCGACCACTTTTCACAGAAGTGGACAAATTGTAGTGGAACTTGATATTTGCACTAGTCAGCTTAGTAACTAACAGAGTTGAGGCGCATCTGTGTACTTTCTACTGGACCCTAAGGTTGTGCAATAAACTTTAAGGTGACGGGTAGGGACACTAGCGACGCCAATCGATTTTAATTTTTAGCTACTAAACCGGATCTATTTTAAACAATTTCGGGTTACAACCTCTCGGCAAACACTTATACTATTTACTAAATAACCATGCACAAATGCGGACCCAACATTTGTTCGCGAAAAATTGATTCACGCTAAAAGTGGCCACTTTTGGCGGTAATCAATTTTTCGCGTTCAAAAACGGACCCAACATTTGTGCTTGGTTATTTAATAAATAGTATAAGTATTTGCCGAGAGGTTGTAACTCCGAAATTGTTTAAAATAGATCCAGTTTAGTAGCTATCAATTAAAAACGAATGGTGTCGCTGTTAGGCTACTCGTCGCCTTAAGGAAAGATATTTAGTCATAGTTAGTTGTTGTAGTATGTTATAGTCAGTTCAGTTCAAATAGTTAAAACTCGGGCTATACAAAGTACAACCTGTGGGGATAAAGAATGGGATCAGAAATGGCGGCGCATCTATTCACTTCTCGCTCGCACACTATTTGCGTCTATACTCGCACTCGTGGGTGTGCGAGCGAGAAGTGAATAGATGCGCCGCCATTTCTGATCCCATTCTTTATCCGCACAAGTAGTATGTTTTTGTGGAATCGCCGCTGATTTTGACCAACATATAACGCAAGTTACTTTGAGGTCAGGTCAATCTATATGGTGTTGACTGATATTTATTATAATTATCTATATTAAATCGCATTTTCAACTTAAATTTAGTCTATATTATATTATGTTCCATATAAAGGACTTACGCTGCAAAATATTTCACCGTTCAAGTTTAATGGACTGTAAAATGATTTCTTATTAGTCAATTTAAGAAAATTTAGTGTTAGTTTATAGCCAAATCTACGAGGATTATTGTTTACTAACAAAGTGTTTCTTTCCATTGCTCTTAAGTTTTTTTCAGAAAATCAAGTAATCTGTAGAAATTTAGGTCATTTTATTTTTTCCCTTCCTGTTGACAACCCTAAATAAAAAAAACGAAATTTTGTTAAGAATGATACTGGATTCGTTTGATAGGGAATTTAATAAGGATCATTTGCTTGTTTGACAGTTTTCACCTAACTCTAACCGTTTTTGAGTAAATTGAAGAAGGCTGAAAATCGGGACCTATTTAGGGGGGTAGGGGGGGACGCGGACACCCTACGGGTGGGGACTTGAGAACAAACATTTGGGGTCCTAAGTAAAGATCCTGCACCAAAATTAGCTTTGGGTTTTTTTTTACCCTAAACCCTAACTTTCCCGGACTATAGGCGTTCAATTCGATGGCTTATTTAACCAGATGGCTGCGACAGTAATATTCCTCGTATAATGAGACATTTATTGACACAACAGATACAAAATACATAACAGATAACACAAGAAGGAAAGTACTCATACTTTCCTTTATTGTACTCAAATAATAATACAAAATTTAAAAATAGATAGTAAAATATAAATAAGCGTTGAGCTTAAAACGTATACATTTTCAAAGTACCAGGAAAGTATAAATTATGGAAGTTGATGCTAATGGTTCATCGTTGGTATATATTTTTAAAAAAATGGGACACATAAAAACAGAAAATTTTTAATTACGATAATAATAACATAAATTATGTACATATTATGTGGGTTATTCAAAACCAGAGTATTTTAAATATTAGCGACACGATGATGACATGGAAGTAGTTATTCTCTATTCCTAGTACGGGGGACCAACTTCTATTCCATATAATTTATGTTCTCCTGGTACTTTTGAAAATGTTCATGTATTAATAAGACTAATAGTTGCCATTATGTCTCATCACCCTTATTTCCATAGAATTTCTGTTCTCCCAGTACTTTTATTTTAATTTTTAATTTCAAAAAATATACACATTAAAAAAATATGAAAGAATGAATGAATGAGAATTTTTGTCGCATCTTTCCCTGAATTCAAAATATTATTTCATTTATAAATCCATTTTTAACTATAGTCGTTTTTTTAACTTTTATCATTGCAATGACTGCATCGATGCGATTTTTTCCCGGTGTGTTATCATGTGAGATTTCAAAGTACCTTTCTCAGCGAACCTTTTATCGCAAAGACTGCATTGATGCGATTTAACCCCGGTGTGTACTAAAATGTGTTTTCTTAATGTGTTTCTCAATGCAAATGTTTTGTCGCAGTGACTGCATCGATACGGCTTTTCTCCGGTGTGAATTCGCATGTGTTGATTCAGATTATTTTTTGAAATGAAATCTTTGCTGCAATAACAGCATCGATGTGGTTTTTCCCCGGTGTGCATTAAAACATGTTTATTTAAAGCATTTTTACAAGAGAAAGCTTTGTTGCAAGAACTGCATTTATGCGGTTCTTCCCCGGTGTGTATTAAAACATGTTTATTTAAACTACTTTTACAAGAGAAAGCTTTTTTGCAATGACTGCATTGATGTGGTTTTTCCCCGGTGTGTATTAACATGTGTTGTTTCAAACTACTTTTTGTAGTGAAATATTTATGGCAATGACTGCATTGATGCGGTTTTTCCCCGGTGTGTATTAACATGTGTTGTTTCAAACTACTTTTTGTAGTGAAATATTTATGGCAATGACTGCATTGATGCGGTTTTTCCCCGGTGTGTATTAACATGTGTTGTCTCAAACTACTTTTTGTAGTGAAATATTTATGGCAATGACTGCATTGATGCGGTTTTTCCCCGGTGTGTATTAACATGTGTTGTTTCAAACTACTTTTTCTAGTGACATATTTATGGCAATGACTGCATTGATGCGGTTTTTCCCCGGTGTGTATTAACATGTGTTGTTTCAATCTACTTTTTGTAGTGAAATATTTATGGCAATGACTGCATTGATGCGGTTTTTCCCCGGTGTGTATTAACATGTGTTGTTTCAAATTACTTTTTGTAGTGACATATTTATGGCAACGACTGCATTGATGCGGTTTTTCCCCAGTGTGTATTAACATGTGTCGTGTCAAATTATATTTCTTAGTAAAAGTTTTATTACATTGACTGCATCGATACGGTTTATCCCCGCTGTGTATTAAAATATGTTTATTTAACAATGATTTCAATAGGAAAGCTTTGTCGCAATGGCTGCATCGATACGGTTTTATTCCTTCATGCAGTCTCAAATGTCGTATTAAGATGTATTTGTAAATGAAACCTGTATTGCAGTAGTCGCAAAAATACCGTTTTTTCGCTGTGTGTTCTTCAATACTTGTTTCGTCTAGGATGACCTCTCCGTTTGATGTTTCACTATCACTGGCGCTATCATGTTGCAGCGTATCGTCTGTCATGTGCGTTCTCATGTGAAGTACTAAACTTCGTTTGTTGTTAAATACTTTAGTGCAATTATCGCATATGAAAGACGTAGAATGATTTATTTTTCTACGATTTTTTAATAGTCTTATATATTTAACCTTAATAAATTTAACCTTCTTAGCAGCAAACTTCGGTGACGCGTTGGGATGTAGTTGTGAATTCAATTTGGAATTGTTTTGTTGGTGATTCTGAGCGGTTGCGTCTATATGCTCCACGTCAGTGCTGCAGTCACTCCCTTGTTCAACATTACCTGTACTATCAGTAAAGTTGGATTCATCAGCTTCATAGGGTGTTTTAGTATGTGTCCATTGTTCTGGTGTATCCCCTCTCTTTTTCACATTGTCTGGAGATTCACTGGTAAGATCAGTCCCTGAAAGCATACAAGGATAAGTACCTGATTGATATAATGGACAACATTTAAAAATTGCTAAGCTCTGAAACAAAAAATACCAATTCTTTATTTACTTTTCCGCTGCTCTAATATATATTTATTCATTTTTTATATTGCTTATTTACTGAGAAAAAAATTAAAAACTAAAAAACGTAAGATGACGTCATCGGACGGCAGAATGTAAAATATTTCTTTGCTTAGCACATTATAGTTTTAAATTTACGAAATGCCAAACCCATGACATGTACCTGTCAAAAAAAAGACAACTTGTCAACGTTGAATGAATGAATGACGTTGACAATGTTGACACTAGTATTGTTTACCTTTGACAGTAGTACCTTTTTTTATTAAAACAATGATAAGCAAAGGAATATCGCTGTATTCAGCCGTCCGATGACGTCATTTGGCGCTTACGTCTATTTAGAATATAAAGAATTTCAATAATTATTTTATGCATGAAAATGGACAAATTTTGAAAAAAGAAAAAATATGGGTCTGTTAATTTTATGTCTATTTTCATATAAAAAAAACAATATGGACATTGAGAACTTTCACTTATTTTATTTTCTAGCACTCCTTCAACTCTGTTGAAAATAAAAATTAAGATTGAAAAAAATTACGATACGTCGTGTAGTTTCCGAGATACTTGGTTTCAAAATAAACAGGAGTGGCCTCATCGCCGTCCCAGTACTTCGCAATCAGTCCACTCGCGTGTCCCGGTAAAATATCGCCTGCATTTATATCAACTTGGTTCAAAATTACAAACATGACTGAAATGAAAATACATTACGAAACATCGAGTATATCCCGAGATACTTAATTTAAAAAAATAGTTTTACGGTGACGTCACTCACAATACTACCGCGCGCCTGCGGTATGTTAATTTTCTGTGAATTCATTAATACTTTGTCTTTTTTGATGAAACAAAAACTTGTGTATTTGTATACATATTATAGCTCTACTGGGGCAATAGTTTTAAGTGATTTTGTACACCTATTAAGGTGACGGGTAGGGCACACTAGCGACGCCAATCGATTTAAATTTTTAGCTACTAAACCGGATCTATTTTAAACAATTTCGGGACTACAACCTCTCTGCAAACCCTTATACTATTTATTAATGAACCATACAAAGATGTTGGGTCCTAAAGCGTACGCGAAAAGTTGATTTATTGCGTACAAAAACGGACCCAGCGTTTGTGCATGGTTATTTAATGACCTATCCAAAGCATTCGACTGCGTAAATCACCAAACATTATTAATGAAGCTACAGCATTACGGCCTCACAGATAGCTCTCTGAACTTAGTACGGTCATACCCAATTGATAGATTCTGTTAGATTCTGTAGGGTTCTGCGGCTAATATGACCAGTCCACTGCCACTTCAGTTTGCTGATTCGGTGGGCTATGTCGGTGACTCTGGTTCTCTGTCGGATTACATCATTTCTGATGCGGTCCTTCAGAGATACTCCGAGCATGGCCCTTTCCATAGCTCTTTGAGCGACTTTGAACCGGTGGACTAGTCCAGCCGTGAGTGTCCACGTCTCGGCACCGTTAGTCATGACCGGAAGGACGCACTGGTCGAAGACTTTCGACTTAAGACTTTGAGGGATGGGTGACGAGAAGACTTGACGAAGTTTACCAAATGCTGCCCAGCCTAGCTGAATTCTTCTATTGGCTTCTCTCTCTCTCGAAGTTGTTTCTGCCTAATTGGAGCGTTTGTTCTAGATAGACATATTCCTGAACAACTTCGAGAGGTACTCCATTAACAGCGACCGGTCCCGGATGAACGAGCTCGTTGAACATGACCTTGGTTTTATCCAAGTTCATCCGAAGACCGATGTGTTTGGAAGATTCAGCCAGGCTGTTCACCATCTCCTGTAGGTCTTGTAGGGTTTCCGCCAAGATGACGATGTCGTCTGCGAATCGTAGGTGTGACATGTACTCGCCCTTAATATTGATTCCGCACTCTTTTCAGTTTAGCATTCCGAACATGTCCTGCAGCGCCGCGGAGAAGAGTTTCTACAGTTACCCTCAGAACAATAACTAAAGCAATAGAAGCCCTGCTAAAATAAAAGCTACGTACAATTATCTTATTCACATCTAATGAGACATCGTGCATGAGAGTGAGCGAAACAAAAACACCGCCCGGTTTTTATTATTTCGAATGAGTAACGAGTTAAAATGTCAAATGGTTCTTTTTTTTGTCTTTTTCTTAATTCTAATTTCTTTTGTAATTTGTTATGCTACTTTCTTTTTCTTTTGTAATTCTACTTTAATTTTTTTGTCTTTTTCTTCTTCTTTTTTGTCTTTTTCTTCTTTTTTTTAATTATACTTTCTTTTGTAATTTGTAATGCTACTTTCTTTTTATTTTGTAATTCTACTTTAGTTTTTTTATCTTTTTCTTCTTGTTTTGTCAACTTTTCACTTCATCGTTCGGATACTAGACAGATGCATTCCTTAGTACTATTATATGCTACAAATTGAGTTGAGTGTCTGCTTACTTCAGATATTGTCAGTTTGGAGCGGGTGCGCGGCCCCTAAAGCGGGTCCCGCTGAATATCAGCGCCCTGGCCGGCCAGATCAGGAAGACCAGGGCAATATGCTGAGCGGGCGCCTATTTGGCAGTAATTTTTAGTAATAAGGTTTATATCTTGTACTGTATTATATGTAACCGATCCATTTCTTTTGCATGTTAGGCTTGTACCTTTATTTTGCCAAATAAATTATTACTTACTTACTTACTTGGTTGTAATAATTAATAATACTACTAAATTATATAATATAACGCCCCGATAGTCTAATGGTTTAAGTACCGGGCCATGATCTCGGGGTCCTGGGTTCGATTTTTTTTTTATGCTAGAGGCGACAAACGAGCAAGCGAGTCACCTGATAGAAAGCAATCATCGCCGCCCATTAACATCCGCGAAATCAGAGAGATCGCTAATGCGTTGCCGGCCTTTTTAAAAAGGAGTACGCTCTTCTCTTGAAGGTCCCTAAGTCGTAGCCGTCGGAAATACTCTCATAGGTAAACTGTTCCACAAAACTGAGGTACGTGGTAGAAAGTTCCGCGAAAAACGCACAGTATTCGACCGCCATCCATCGAGATGATGAGAATGGAATGACAATCGCTTGCGTGTGGTCGCTCGATTCCCGGGTCGAGCAAAGGTATGTTCGAATTTTTCTTACATAGTTCGGGTTTGCGATCACCAATCCGCATTTGGCAAGCGTGGTGATTAAGCCTAAACCCATCATAGTAGCGACGGCTTGATTTCTATGATGGAGTCCTTTGCCCTGCAGTGGGACAGTAAGTAGGCTGATACTTTACTTTACTACTAAATTACAAGTACGTACCTGCGCCAGGATCTTTTTTGTAAAGTCAGACCGATTGATAACGGTCGCATTGTTACGGTCGTGCGTCGTGGACGGTTTTGGCTGGTGACAACCTTCTGAATTACGAATGTCCAGATGTGTATGCAATCGTTTCTTACACATTTACAATTTCATATGAGAAAATAGTACAAACTGCTGTATTCTGTTGCTATTTTAGTTCGGTTTCTATTGCTTTATTTATTGTTCTGAGCAATCACCCCACTGTTATTTGGCATTGGCACATGGCAAAAATTTACACTATGGTCCTTTACAAGTGTCAGCGGTTTCGACATTTTGCCATGAAAATATTGTAAAACACACATTTTTTAATCTTGATTGAGCCATGTGAAGGATACTACAGGAGAATCCCGAAAGTATGTAACGAGTAAGATAATATTTTTGACATTGTACATATTCGTATTTTATTATTCGTATTTTTGATATTTTATTTGACTGTCCATTTTAGGTATGGCGTGTGACTATGACACTATGTACTGTGCTGTCTGTGAATGACCTCCAGATTTTACGGGCCCGGGCATGCTGTTCTCATATAAATACCAACATTCTGTTCTAGAATATTAATTTACCGAACTGCTATATGTATGTATGATTAATGTTAAATTGTATAACACTTTGGTCCTAAACTGTAATGTTATACAATACGGTACCTATTTAACTATTTTTTTTATTTATTTTTGTAATCAAAAGACCTCTTAATGATAGAAACATTGTTGAAAGAATTACTTGATTCTCATTTAAACTACCTGAAATATCACAACTTTAAATTCACATTATTTTGGGCAAACCCAAAATGCTCCATACAAATGGCTACTTAGATGTGACATCACACGCAAGTATTTTGTATTCATTTCATTTGAATTTTGTATGGTAGCTATATCAAATGTTTCGTTTATGTCAATGGTTCTATTATAATAGTTGGTGCAAATTGTATGGGTTATTCAATGGTATAATTATTTTTTAATAAAATCATAGTTTTAAAATGGACTTGCCCATGAATATTTGAATGACCATAAAACTGGCCACACGTTATATTTTTAATTGAGAATTTTTGCTATTGGCTCATAGTTTACCTATATTTTGATAAAACATTATATTTTTTAATCTCGAGCATAGTCAAATACCCTATTGTATGTTCATAATAAATAAATAAGATGAGTGAGGTTATATGGGTGAAGAATTATGGTATACTGACCCGTACACTTCATCTCCTCTTCAACGTCAGACGGCTGATCTTTGAGTATATCTGTAGACGAATCCTCTTGACTCTCGTCATCTGTGGACTCTTCCTGCAAGTGTTCAGATAATTTAATACCTTAACAAAATATTAGATGCTTGTTTTTCCGTTTTCCAGGTTTTGCTCATAGGGATTGCCACAAACAACCGCAATGAATCAGTAAACGGTATGGCGGCCATCTTACCATCGAATCACGATTATTTTCTCGTGCAAAATGCTATTTCAAAACATTAGTTTTTAATTAATATTTTAATTTAAAAAAAAACAGAGTTGGCCTTCCTGTAACTAATATTTAATGATCGTTAAAATTATAGCTGATTGTAATTTACTGCCCGAATGGCGCATTTGGTAGTGACCCTGCCTCATATGCCAAAGGTGGGTTCAAACCCCACCCTGGACAAACATTCGTGTGATAAGTACTTGTGTCCATTCAGTAAAGCCCAGAAAATAATTAGGTGGGCTCCAGTTGTGAATTGTGAGAGAATTGGACTCCAGTTGTGAGTTGTGAGAGAATTAGGACTCTAGTTGTGAGTTCTTCTAATTACCTTTTTGAATGATTCTGCGGGTACAAATTCGAAATCCATCTGTTGAGTAGGAAAATTATATTTAATTAAATGGCATCATGAAAATGAATAAAACATAAGCCAATTTCCTTTTATTTTACAATACAGTACGATAAGCCTTTATTCAGATATTTTATTTGATGTATGTATTTAAAAATGGCATCATGATTACTTGATATGAAATAGTAAAAGTTTTGAGGCTATTAGGAAAAGGTATGAAATGTAGCAATGATTTTGAAAACAATGTTTATTCATGTAGAATATCAGATTACCTGTGGGACAATATCTAAATACTCAGGACGAGCCATAAAAAGTGAGGAGCAGACATCAGAAATATCCATTGTTCTTATGTAGGACTCTGTAAGCTGAAACATAAGATTTAATATGAGACATCATACTGAACACCTAACATGCAACTTCTTATCCTGCTTTACTGAGAAAGCAAACTTTGTGAGATCATTATTATATATATTTTTTAATTTTTAGATTTCCAAAAATATTGAAATAATGAATTCTGAAGGTCTATGAATTTTGTTGATTCCAGGGTTTCATAGATCAGGTGACACTTGCTTCAATAGCTTATGGCTACATTTACAAATAAATATACATGATTACCTACCTCAATCCCGCTATCAAGTGCCTGTCGGAGAAGCTCGTCAGCCTTCACACACTTCTCCGTGAAGGCTTGATTCTTCCTCAGCATGTGATGACAGAGGTAGCACACTTTCTTAGGCATTCTGTCTGTATTCTTGAGCTGGAAAATTAAAAAAAATGAATGTTTAAGCCAGAGGCATTACAGTTACACAATGGCCTCAAGTAAAAACTTGAATGATTGTATTTATCCTTACATTAGCAGTAAGCAGCAAGCTATTTTTGAAACCAGTATATAAGGTTAAATAAAAGCCTGGTTTCTCTTGAATGCTACACAGATTTTTGACACAATCATGTGACAGGATATAGTAACAAGCACAAGACTATGTAAATAGAGTATTTTTAGACTCTAATTTTGAGGTCAATTTTTTCTTTTTGTTTTAATAATATTATTACATCTAAATAATCAGATTTGATAGATGATTTTATAATTTTTAGAAAGAGCACATCCTATTATGTGTCTTCTCATACATATTTCTTTTATTTAACTTTATATAGACACTAATCAAATTCTTATCAACCAGAATAAGCAGTTGTCAGTATTGGAGAGCTCAGTAGCTAGATGATTGACGAGGTGAATTAAATAAACATGTTTTTAATGCACAATTTATCATTACAATTTAGGTTGAGACATCCCCAGTAAGTAATGCCACTACAGTTACATAGGAGTAACTAGTTAAATGTTGGAAGCTGGACTAGAATTATTAAAACGAATAAAAAATTAAATTCAAAGTTTTATGCGACTAATTACATCTACATCGATACTGAGATGATTTATTAATGCTAATTGAATGCACTAGCCACAAGGTTGAAACAGCTGCGTTCACAAAACTAGCCTCAGACATAAAAAAATTAGCTTAAGGTGACGGGTAGGGCACACGAGCGACGTCAATGGATTTTAATATTTAGCTACTACACCGGATATATTTTAAACAATTTCGGGGTTACAAACTCTCAGCAAACACCTATACTATTTATTTAATACTTATAGTTAACTGTTTGGTCTGCTTTAGCGCTCAAATTTGGGATTACCGCCAAAAGCGGCCACTTTTGGCGTGAATCAATTTTTCGCGTACAAAAACGGACCCAGCATTTGTGCATGGTTATTTAAAATAGTATAAGTGTTTGCCGAGAGGTTGTAACCCCGAAATTGTTTAAAATAGATCCGGTCCCCGGCAGAGTAGAATAGGCCAACCTCACTCTTACCGAGGTGTCGTAAAAGGCGACTAAGGTAAAGCTGCTGGCATGATCATCAGCACCCAGAGAAGGAAAACTCTGCATTAATATCTAAACCCTCGCTAACCCGTCTGCCAAGCGTAGTGAGTATGGCAATTACCCCTCATGTGATTGAGGCAGGCCCGTGCCCCAGCAGTGGGGACTTAAATGGGCTGATGATGATGATGATGAGATCCGGTTTAGTAGCTAAAAATTAAATCGATTGGTGTTGCTAATGTGCCCTACCCGTCACCTTAATCTAAGACAGAGGGTTGAAGGGGTTCCATAACTAGCATGCTCTCTGTTTTCAAAACAAAACAGTTTATTGGCAAACTCAACTTTCCATTTACAGGCCTCCAGAGCGACCCTCGCCAAAACGCCCTGGGGCTCATTCGCTACTGTACAAAGAGTACTTTGGTGATCCGCTATTTTGATTTAATCTAAGTTTGTGATTGGTCAAATATTCAAGTGATGTGAAGGTGGACCGACGATCTGGTCTGGTGAAGGTTGCGGGAATCCATTGGATGCGGCACAGGACCGATCTGTGTGGAGAACTTTGGGGTAGGCCTATGTCTAGAAGTGGACGTGTATTGGGTGAAATGATGAAGTTTGTGATACACTGAAACTACTAGCCATCTAGCCAATGTGGTTGTACATACCGGTATATCGGTTATTCTTTCGTACACGTCCTGCAGAGGCGTGTCGGCGATCGCGTACATGCGCGCGTCCACCGCTAAACACATCCTGCACGCCGCCAGCTCCGACATTGTTTGTTGAACACAAACAATTGATAAATAAACAACAGACTAGTAACCTCCAAAATCAATAGGTACAAATGCGGTATTATGAATCCGTTTTAGTCGACGTGCGATGGGAAAACTGCATTAATAGGTAGGGCTTTTAATTGCACAATAACTACTCGCAAAAACACGGACCTAAATCTTTAATTATGTGACTCGTGAGTTAAAAAAATCGGTGATAAAAAAAAAACCATAAAAACGGAAAAAAACTACCATTCTATCCAAAATAAAATGACAGATGATCAAGGTTATAGATAAGAATGGAGACGGACTGTCATTTGCTTGTTGTTTAGCGACACACGTGATCTTGTTTGTGTCTACAATCTGTCGTCTGCGTATTGGCCACGCTTGTACCCCAGTATTTTTAAACAAGATTCGTGTGAAAAACAGCTCTCTTTGCGAATGTGGTCTAGACGAGGATACACCTGAACACATTTTCTTTAACTGCCGGAAGTATCCTATCTCGTTGTATGACGTCCTACCCTCAAAATACCCCATCCTATCAGTTTCCCTTTAATGTTGTGTTTGTCTATGTGTACGTTTTGTTTTGTTATAGGTGGTGATTTCCCTAAAAAGAAAACTCAATTAATTATGAAATCTAATCAAATCACCGGTCAATTCAATTACATACTGACTAGGGTATTTGACTAAGCTCGAGATTTTACAAAATATAAATATTTTATCAAAATATAGGTAGACATGTGCCAATAGCAAAAATTCTCAATTAAAAATATAACGTCTAGCCGGTTTTATGGTCATTCAAAGATTCGTGGGCAAGTCCATTTTAAAAGTATGAAACTATTAAAAAATAATTATACCATTGAATAACCCATACAATTTGCACCAACTTTTATAAAAGAACCATTGACATAAACGAAACATTTGATATAGCTACCATATAAAATTAAAATGAAATGCATACAAAATACAAGCGTGTGACGTCACATCTTCGTAGCCATTTGTATGGAGCGTTTTGGGTTTGCCCAAAATAATGTGATTTTAAAGTTGTGATATCTCAGGTAGTTTAAATGAGAATCAAGTAATTCTTTCAACGATGTTTCTATCATTGAGAGGTCTTTTGATTACAAAAATAAAAACAAAATAGTCAAATACCGTATTGTCTATACTCACTTGACATTGGCATGATTGACTGCTTCTCTGACGCAACACTACTAGCCATAAAAAAAAGAATGGAGACAATTCTCCTAATACATATTTGAAGGCAAATATTCTTTCTCGCTCCGTAGGTCACCCTTAGGGTGTCCATACAACTATAATTCATACTCGGTCATTGGACATATTCTCGTGTCCTCCGAATTAATACGTAAGGACATTATAATGTATTTTTGTTCCCTTATTCCCAGTCGTCACCACAGCCGTAAGCCCATATATCTACATGATAAAATTACCTGGTCTTCTCGAACACGTCTCGGCAGCATGCTTGTTCCTCCACACCGCACCACAGGTTTCAAAGGAAGCTTCAAATATACTGCCGCTAATATTTGGAACAATATACTTCCACCTATCCTCCATTCATCTTCAATTTACACTTTTAGGGTAAATTTTAAAAAGTATACCTATCCTTTAAAACCAATTAGGCAGTTAATGAACACACACACACCCCTGCGCGAACACACACACACACACAAACACACACCATTCGCTCTACACTCCCTTACTCAAACACATACAACATAATACGAATATGCTACGTTCATTTCTTTCACAATTATTATTCATATTCATATTGATATGAAACATACTCCGAATAATACCTACAAATAATGGTAAGTAGGTATAAGTAGTCATAACAAAGATCTTTATTTTCAATAAATTAAAGTAATTTTAAAGAAATATTTATGTAAGTATAATACTTTTAATAAAAAAGTAATTAATGATATTTGTAAATGTTAAGGTTAAGTGTAAAGCGCAATAAAATGTTAACAATTAGTTTGCGATTTGGTCTCTATTAAAAATCAACCCGGCCTCAGCTAAATGTTGATTAAGGATTAAACTTAGTGCCGACATGGTACTAAGTTAACTAGATATTTCTTTGTAAAATGTTTTATGATAAGTGTCGAATATACATCATGTTCTCATTCAAAAATAAATAGGCAATGCTTCTATGTATATCTTTCTTCACAACATAAGTGGGTACATTCCTTTTTCCGTAAGACATTTATACTTTCGTATTAACACGTTTATACAAATAATCCGAAAAAACCGGATTGTGGTAAAAATCCGGTTTAAGAAACGGATCCTAAGATCGCTTCCCTATCCGTATTTTCGAACTTCGAATAATCCGGATTGCAATCCCTAGTCATAATCAGGGAAAAAGGTCAAATTCAAATGCATTGGCTGGCCACTCATGAGCCGCGTGCCTTTGTTTGGCCAGCTTTGCCTTACTGAATATATGTACTGTTTTGCGCGCCGCACCACCCCACTGTTCTCCGCTCTGCTGCTCTCCGTCGGCATCGGCTCTCTGTTTTCTATAGAAATCCGTTCGGCTCTACTCCGCTCCGCTCGTCCTGTTTCCATTGAAGCGGAGCGGATATTTCAACCGCAGTGATTGGTTAATTCATGCGGTGGTGAGTGTTTCCACTAAAGCGGAGCAGAACGGAAATTTGCTGATGTCTTTGGTCAGTTACACTCAATCTCTTAGAAAAAGCATACTTTGATACATCATGTTGTCATTCAAAAAGAAAAAGGTAATGTTTTTAGAGATGCGCCGAATATTCGGTTAGTATTATCGAATACTTAAATTACTACTTAGAAAATTATGCCGAATCGATATTCGGCATAATTTCCACTGTTCGTATTCGGCCGAATTATTCAGTATTATGGCCGAATAATTTGGTTTGAGTATTATTATTTTCTTTGCTACATGAGTTCGAATAATATATCTAAAATACAAAAGTTATTCTGTATGATTTATGTTTTATATGTAGAACTTAAGGAAACATGTATTGAATAAAGGCAAATGGACTTCAAATCAACTTTTATTTGGAATCCTTTGGTCAGCATATTTATTTCTTAAGCATAAGTAAGTAGGTGCCTATATTACCTAAACTCTTTTTTACCCCATTAAGGGTTGAATTTTTAGAAATCTCTTTTTATTGCTCACTTTCACTATTAAAGGATGTTTTATTTATTTGTTAGAACTGGGGTGAGCCCTGCGTCTCATAGCCACCGCGACCAGTAGATGATCTATTGTGGCAACTATTAAAGGAACCCAAGGGGGTTCCTTAAAAACTTGAAATTTGGGAAGGCCCAAATTTCAAGTTTTTAAGGTCAGTACCTAGTTTGGGCTGTGGGTGCATTCCTAGTCACTTAATACCTTAGTCACTCAGGTTCTCCTTGTTATACAGGTTGTTTCATATAGGGTGTCAAGCGGAAGGCCATGAATAGAGCGCTCTTTGGGGTACCCGAAAGACCCCCATATATTTTTTTGTAGTTCAGGAGTTGTCAACATTTTTTGAATTTTGGAGAATTCTCTATCTCAACAGCGTAAAACACTTGATCTCATTTCACCTGATGGAAAGTGACAATAAGGTCTAAGATGTAGCGTGCTTACCCAGAAGAAGCCTTTTCACTCTCGACGTAAAGACACAATTGTAGCTCTCCGGGAATACAGAAACTTCATACAAAAAAAACAAAAAGGTTTTTTTAACTTATATTTTTTGCAAGTTATTCTTTATAAGTGTTCCTTTTATGCATAACATAATCAAATAATATATTAAATGAAAATCATGAAAATCTTAGTCTAAAGTGTACAATTAACGTTGTGGAACTTACGACTTAAATTTTCAACTTGCAGTTCTAAATTTAAAAAGGTAACTAAATCTTAAGGCGACGGGTAGCCCTAACTAGCGACACCAATCGATTTAAATTGTTAGCTACTAAACCAGATCTATTTTAAACAATTTCGGGGTTACAATCTCTCGGCCAACACTTACCTATACTAATTTATTAAATAACCATGCACAAATGATGGGTCCGTTTTAGTACGCGAAAAATTGATTCACGCCAAAAGCAACTTTTGGCCGTATTTCGCGTACGCGAACTGACAGATATCAATGAGTCATTTCGATACATTTATAAAATGCAAAACTTCACAGTGCATGGGGATTTGACATTTGCATCTGTCATTTACTTCGACTAATTAAAAATTCGACTATAAGTATGAAGTAAACCTCTCGCGCAAACACAGATTAAATAATTACACCAATCGGTGAGGCTCAAGGCTCGAGACGCATTTTATAAGTGTCGTGTCGGATCAACGCATGAGGTGCGCGGACGCAGAGAACAAACTTGAATCAACGCCATCTATTAAACGTTTTGAAATTTGCTTTGCGACATACTAGATGTCGCTACTACGTGTGATGGTGGTACATGAGTAGTGCGACATCTAGTTACCTCAAAGGAAATATAAAATTGCCCGAACAAATAGCCCGTTAAGGAAGTTTTATTTCGTTGTATGAGATGAGGCATCTGTAGTAATATACTAGGTGAGGTTGCAGAATGGAGGGGTAGGAGGGGGTAGCTTTTATCGTCCAAGTAGGTACTAATCAAGCAACTCATTAACACTATAAATACCAAGTTTGAACCTAATACAACTAAATTCTTGTTAACAATTAAATTAAACAATTAAATTGTTGATTCTGATATCAGCAACACAGGTGCTTGAGCTACCTATCTCGGAGTCAGATCAATGTATGTGATGTTGTGAAATATTGATTTATTTATTTAAATCGAGGAAGAAGTCGCCCAGTATGGAGTAATTTTAATATCACGCCGTCATTAAAACCAACCAAGGAAAATCCGCTCAGATAATTTTTCAAGATCTGTTCGCTGTGTACGTGAACTCTGCACCTAGTAAGACCATGGTCTTTTTTATGTGATAGGGGGCAGACGGATCACCTGATGGTAAGCGATCACCGCCGCCCATGGACACCTGCAACACAGAGAAGTCACAAGTGCACTGCCGACCTTTTGAAAAGGAATACGCTCTTTTCTTGAAGGTTTGAAGGTCGTATCTGTCCGGAAATAGCGCAGGCGATAGTTAAAATAATAAATAATAATAATTCTCACAACATCTCATACGTTGACCTGATTCCGTACTAAGTAGCTTAAGCACTTGTGTTACAAATATCAGGCAACAGAGAAACACAAATATATACTTAAATACATATATTACACCCAGACACTGAACAAACACTAGTGTTCATCGCACGAATGTTTGTCCAGGGTGGGGATCGAACCCACGACCTTTGGCGTAAGAGGCAGGGTCACTACCAATGGACAACATTTCAAAATTGCTAAGCTCTGAAACAAAAAATACCATTTCTTTATTTACTTTTCCGCTGCGCGAATATATATTTATTAATTTTTTATATTGCCTATTTACTGAGAAAAAAATTAAAAACTAAAAAACGTAAGATGACGTCATCGGACGGCAGAATGTAAAATATTTCTTTGCCTAGCACATTATAGTTTTAAATTTACGAAATGCCAAACCCATGACATCAAAAAAAAGAACTTGTCAACGTTGAATGAATGAATGACGTTGACAATGTTGACACTAGTATAATTTAACCTTTGACAGTAATACCTTTTTTTTATTAAAATAATGATAAGCAAAGGAATATCGCTGTATTCAGCCGTCCGATGACGTCATTTGGCGCTTACGTCTATTTAAAATATAAAGAATTTTAATAATTATTTTATGCATGAAAATGGACAAATTTTGAAAAAAGAAAAAATATGGGTCCGTTCATTTTATGTCTATTTTCATATAAAATGAAGTCGGTTAAAAACAATATGGACATGTTAAAAATATGAAATGTTGTCCATTGCGCCATCCGGTCAGTTCATTCCATAGTGTTGTCGTACGAGGCAGAAAGTTTCTTGAGAAACGCACAGTTGAAGACTGCCAACCATGTCTACAAGTGGCATGGTCTTTTCAAACAAGGAAGAGAGTCCATTGAAGATGATCCGTTCGGGATGGCCAATTGAGGCAACCACGCGTCAAATCATCGAAAAAGTAGAAAAACTTATTTTGGAAGATGCCCGACTGAAGAAGACGCAGCTCGAAGCTATAGTCAGAGTATCCGAATCAAGTATTTTAAACATCATATATCATTATCTTGGGATGACTAAGGTCAGTGCAAGATGGGTTAGGCTCCGACATTTGGAGGCTCCGAGCTTTGGCCCCATGTCACCCGCCCACCCATGGACAGATGAGGGAGAGTCCCAGGAGTTTTAGTCGGTATGCCTCTGGCCGGCTTCTCTTTAGGAAAAGCCGTCGCCAGAGGAGAGTCCGACATAACCCATCCGTGTACAGACGGATGGGTATGCGTAACGCATTTCTCCTAAGTCAACAAAAAAAAAACAAAAAAAAAGAGATGGGTTCCGAGAATGCTTACGCCACTTCAAAAACACGAGCGGTTCGAATTTCTGGAGCTCTGTGGAGAGAACAAGGAAGAAGTTATGGCCCGAATTGTCACCACTATGAACCTGAATCAAAGCAAGATTCGATCCCGTGGCATGAAAGAGGCCAAAGAAATTTAAGGAGTCACAATCGGCCGGAAAAATCATGGCGACTATTTTTTGGGATACAGAGGGTATTCTACTGATCGACTATAAACAACGTGGGGTTTCTATAACGGGACAATATTGCGCTTCTTTACTAGAGAGATTTAAGGAAGCCATTAAGGAAAAAAAGAAGAGGAAAACTGCCAAAAGGTGTGCTCCTTTCGCACGACAACGCACCTGTTCACACGTGCCATGTTGCGACGGCTGCCATTCATCGGTGCGGCTTCGAACAGCTGAACCATCCGGCCTACAGTCCACACCTGGCCCCTAGTCGTCGTCAGCCCATTTAAGTCCCCACTGCTGGGGCACGGGCCTCCCTCAATCACATGAGGGGTAATTGCCATACTCACCACGCTTGGCAGACGGGTTGGCGAGGGTTTTGATATAAATGCAGAGTTTTCCTTCTCTGGGTGCTGATGATCATGCCAGCAGCTTTACCTTAGTCGCCTTTTACGACACCTCGGTAAGAGTGAGGGTATTCTACTCTGCCGGGGACCACACGGCCCCTAGTGACTTTAATTTATTTCCGAAAATGAAGAAAGAGCTACGTGAAAAATAGATTGACGACGATGAAGAAGTCAAGTCTGCAATTTCGGCCTATTTTGACACTTTTTTTCGACGGTCTAAACAAGTTATTTGATATAGGGTTAAGGGGGAATATATTGAAAAGGAAAAACAGTTTGTTGTTTCATTTCTACCTCTTTCCCCCTCATCCCGCAAACTTTTTGACCTCCCCTCTTAACATCTTGACACATTATGTGTATATAAACTGTACATAGTGTGTATTTAAACTACTTTCCTGCGAGAACTCTTTCTTGCAATGCGGTTCGGTTCGATGCGGTTTTCCCCGGTGTGTTTCAACATGTGTGTATTTAAACCTCCTTTACGCGAGTAAGCTTTGTTGCAATACCTGCATCGGTGCGGTTTCTCCCCGGAGTGTACTAACAAGTGAGACCTTAAACTACTTTTCTGCGCGAACTCCCTCTTACAACGACTGCATCGATGCGGTTTCTCTCCGGAGTGTATTAACATGTGGTTATTTAAAGTAACTTTCTGCGAAAATCCTTTACTGCAAACACTGCATCGATGCGGTTTTTCCCCGGCGTGTATTAACATGTGTGTATTTAAAGCACTTTTCTGTGAGAACTCTTTCTTACAATGACTGCATGGATGCGGCTTTTCCCCGGAGTGTGTTAACATGTGCATATTTAAACTATATCTCTTGGAAAATGATTTATCGCAATGACTGCATCGATGCGGACCGACCCCGGTGTGTATCAACAAGTGTCTGTTTAAATCACTTTTAACAAAGAAAGCTTTGGTGCAATGACTGCATCGATGCGGCTTTACCCCGGTGTGCGTCAATATGTGTCTATTCAAATCACTTTTACGCGAAAAAGCTGTGTTGCAAGGACTGCATCGATAAGGTTTGCTCCCGGTGTGTTTTGTCATGTGTGCATTTAAACTTAATTTCACCGTAAATCCTTTATTGCAAAGACTGCATCGAAACGGTTTTTCCCCGGTGTGTATTAACATGTGTTGTTTCAAATAACCTATCCGCGCAAACTCTTTATTGCAATGACTGCAATGATGCGGTTTATTTCCAGTGTGTAATAAAATGTGATTGTTGTAACTACTTTTATCTGAGAAAGCTTTGTTGCAGTGACTGCATCGATGCGGTTTTTCTCCGGTGTGTATTAACATGTGTGTATTTAAATTACATTTCTGCGAAAACTCTTTATTGCAATGAGTGCATCGATGCGGTTTTTTCCCGGTGTGTGTTAACATGTGTGTATTTAAACAACTTTTCCGCAAGAACTCTTTATTGCAATGACTGCATCGATGCAGTTTTCTTCCAATGTGTACTAGCATGTGTTCTTTCAAATGATATTTCCGAGCGAAAGCTTTGTTGCAATGACTGCATCGATGCGGTTTCTCCCCTGTATGTATTAAAATGTGTTTCTGTAAATTGCATTTATATGTAAAGGCTTTGTTGCAATAACTGCATCGATGCGGTTTTTCTCCGGTGTGTATTAAAATGTGCTGTTTCAAATGAGTTTTTAAATTGAAAGCTTTGTTGCAGTGACTGCATCGATGCGCTTTTTTCCCGGCGTGTATTGACATGTGTGTTTTTAAATAACTTTTCCGCAAGAACTCTTTATTGCAATGACTGCATCGATGCAGTTTTCCTCCAATGTGTACTATCATGTGTTGCTTCAAATGATATTTCCTAGTGAAAGCTTTGTTGCAATGACTGCATCGATGCGGTTTCTCCCCGGTGTGTATCAAAATGTGTTCTTTCAAATTGACTTTCTGAGTAAAAGTTTTGTTGCAATGTTTGCATCGATGTGATTTCTCTTCTTCATGTTTTCTCAGATGTCTTATTAAGCTGCGTTTGTGAGAGAACCCTGCATTACAGTATTCGCATATATACTGTTTCTCCGCTGCGTGTTTTTTAATTCTTCGTTTATTTAAAACGTTACTATAGCCAGAGTTATGCAGCAACATATTATCATCTAGCATGTGCGCTCTCACGTGGAGTATCAAACTTGGTTTGTTATCAAATACTTTTCCGCAATGAGCACATATGAGAGACATAGTGTGACTTATTTTTCTATGATTATTGTATAATCTTAAAGACTTGAAATCGAGTCCACATTTTTCGCAAAATAAGTTTTTTTTAGAAGTAAGTTTCGGTGACGCGTTAGGATCAAGTAGTGAATGTAACTTGGAATAGTTTTCTTGCTGACTTTGAGGAGTTGCATCTGAACGCTCCACGTCAGTGCTGCATTCACTGTCTTGTTTGACATCACTGATACATTCAGTGAAGATGGATTCATTGGCTTCATCGAGAGCGTTGTTCTGTGTCGATTGTTTTGGTGTAGTCCTTCCATTTTTCCCGTTTTCTGGACGTCCACTGGTAAGACCAATCCCTGGAAAGTATACACGGATACCTGATTAAATAAATTCGTACGTGTAGTTATTTTTGTAGTACGAGGAGGGCAGGGGGCTAGGGCTTGTAATGATGAGATGACAGCCACTGGGATTAACTACCTTAATAATATGTTTAGATTATTTAGATTATTTTGTTCATAAAATAATAAAAAATAACACTGGTACCAAATGACTGGCGTCTAATGATCCTTCGGTATCAAATGGCACTCTGGTATCAAATGACATTCGGGCGTACAATAACACTACGGGGTGAAATGACAATTTGTAGGACACTGGTATCGCATGACACTCTACAAATAACACTTTGGTTTCAAATCACGCTCTAATCAATGACACTTTGGAGTCCAATGTCACTATGGTATCGAATGGCAATCTGGTATCAAATGGCATCAAATAGTACTGTCATTATTTAAATGTTATTTGTAATAGACTGAATAAATATTTTTCTTTCTTTCTATCCTTTTTAAATAACACTTTAGGGTCAAATATACTCCAGCGTCCAATGACACATTGGGGCGTCAATATCAAATAACGGTTTCCGCTGGGTTTTTCCCAGCTAAAATAGTTCTTACTAGATATCGGGTTATTCCTCTCGTCGTCGCAAGGCGCGGCCGCATTGCCCATGTCCAAAGTTTCTTCCTCGTCTCTGGTGAAGCCGCTGGTGTTCATAAGCATCGTATTGATTTGAGCCTCGAGAGCCCTGATACTTTGGCCTTCGTTTTGACACAGCTCAGAATGTTCTGCAACAATATAATAACACAATTATTTTCTAGTACTATAAGTAGCTCCTTGTGGCTGAACGAAAGATCTGGAGGAAGATTCCAGGACTTACACAAACACTGGATGAAACCTGGAGAAGGAGGAAGAACTGGGAGCTACAAGACCAGGTGGGCGAGCCTAATATCATCGGCGAAACTAAAGCACATCGACTTCGCTGGCTCGGCCACCTCGAGAGAATTGGAGAGGATCTTGCAGTAAAAAGAGCGTACCTGGGACGGCCAAATGGTCGAAGGCCAGTTGGCCGTCCAAGGTACCGATGGAGAGACGAGGTCGAAAAGGATTTGCGTACACTTCTGGCGGATGACAGGCAGGAGACGGCGCAGGACCGACCTAGGTGGAGACTCTTATTATCGGAGGCCAAGGCTCACTTTGGGTCGCTGCGCCAACCTAGTTAGTTAGTTAGTAACTATAAGTAGATTATCTGTTGTCTGATATTTGTAACACGGGTGTTTCAGCTGCTTACTATGGACTTAAGTCATTGTATGAGATATCGAGTGAATTTATAAATCGCTAAATAACCTGCAAGTCCTATCTGGACAGGTGGATGAAGAGTGTTAATGACGTCGAGAAATAAATGATGGCGCCACTGTCGCCTACGTCATAGCCTAGTGCTGCCGGATAATCGACTGTACGTCGATTATTAATTGATTATGCAAATGGGGCCCAAATAATCTAATGATCGATCGTAGTATCGATACTATCGTTTAAATCGATTTTCATTATTTATCGATATAATTGAATTATCATTATCTTTTAAATTTACTGACCGGATGGCGCAATTGGTAGTAACCCTGCCTCTTACGCCAAAGGTCGTGGGTTCGATCCCCACCCTGGACAAACATTCGTGCGATGAACACTTGTGTTTGTTCGGTGTCTGGGTGTAATATATGTATTTAAGTATATATTTGTGTTCCTCTGTTGTCTGATATCTGTAACACAAGTGCTTAAGCTACTTAGTACGGAATCAGGTCAACGTATGAGATGTTGTGAGAATTATTATTATTAATAATTAACAATACTATCGATGAAATCGATACTGGAATTAAACTGATACCATCGATCATATTCGATTAATCTGCAAATATTTCTAGATGTAATCATCATTTATACAGAAGATGTTTAAGAGGGCATAATATAAATTACCATTACATCTAAAAATGATTTCAGATCAATCTATTGTAATCGATAGTATCGATACTTTCGATGGTACAATCGATTAAGTATTAGATTATTATTAAGGGTGAAAATAATCGATTTTTTTATGTGATAGGTGGCAGACGAGCAGACGGATCACCTGATGGTAGGAATTGCCGCCGCCCATGGACACCCGAGCCATCAGTGGAGGCACAAGTGCGCTGCCAACCATTAAACCCCCCTTCCCCGGATTGGACCTCCGGTACCTTCACTCACGCAGCGAAACAGCAGAATGCTGCGTCACGCTGGTTTTCTGTGAGGCCGTGGTATGACTCCGGTCGAGCCGGCCCATTCATGCCGAAGCGTGGCTCTCCCACATTATACGGTATACTGACCTAGTCGCTCCGTCTCCTCTTTAAGGTCCGGGAGCTCGTCCTTGACGAGCGCCTCCAGCGACGCGTCCTCTTTCACCACGAGATCTGTAGCCTGCTCCAGCAGGTGGATAAAAATTCAATATCTATTATACATTGTTATCATGTTTTGTGCCACAAGCATCCATCAGCTTTACAATGGGGGCTATCGCGTGTGAAATATCCGCTAGATGGCGTACTTGTGAACTGAGGTCCAACTTCAATATCATTGGCTGATTGATTCGTTAACTGACAATTTGCATATCACATCTAAAAATACCCAATCATCTTGTAGATGGCCTCAGTCCTAAGTACGCCATCTTGCGGACTTCTCGCACGCGATAGCCCCTATTGGGAGGTGACAAGCTCAGGAGGCGAAAGTAATTTATTGCAATAATCATAAAAGGGTCGTTCTTCTTTTTTATCGACAATGAGCCCGTCTTCAGCAACTTATGAAGTAATTAATTATATAAAAAATATATGTTACACCATCAAGCTATTCCTAATTTACCATGAAATAATGACCATTTTTTATCACCTCGTAGGGACGTTAGCATGATTTAACTATGTAAAAAAATATACAAAGCGTGACAGAGGTAAATGGCACTAATTTCGGGAATCGTGACGGAGGTGTTCATTTCATTCAAAAAATATTCTTTATCAATTTGAATGAATGAATGAATGAATAAATCTTTATTTGACACAATAAGTAAAAAGAACATACAGTTAATACAGGTAATAATATAACAAAACAATAACATAAATAGATACTAAATAAAAAAATAACAAATAAAAAAGTGTCAAATAGGTAACCGCTCAGCTCTTGTCGACACTGGCCGAGTATAGCCAGCGCCGACGCTGGTTTTCAGCGGCTAACCTAAAATATTGTTGCACCTCTGTTCCCCTCCGCCTCCATTATACAACCCGTAAGGGTGAAGCCCAATAGGGACAGAGAAAGAACAGAGGCGCAACTTGGGGACTCGATGGGGCGGTTCTACATACTAGTAGTACAAATAAACATATTCTCTACATCATGTAATATTCCATCTGTAAGATACCTAGTACATTAACGAATATTTAGGACAAACTATTATCATTTGTAGTCTGTTATATAAAAGTTAAATGTAGATTTGTAAGTTTGGCTCATTGTCGATAAAAAAGAAGAATGACCCAGAAACATATTTGAAATTTTCGTGTAGAGTATAGTCAGCCTAAAGTTAATTGGCACGTGGCAAAAGTCGGAACTAATGCCGTCTTGACGTTTTCGCATAGAAAAATCGTTGTACAACGCCCTCCTGTCAATATCACTTAAGTGCCTTCCGATCGTGGTCGGTCTGTAGATCCACTGGTGTCGCGGGTGTCTATGGGCGGTGACAATTCCTTACCGTCGGGCGATCCGTCTGCTCGCCTGCCAAAATTTAGTAACCAATATCGGAATATCCATGTAGAATGTCAGATTACCTTCGAGACAATATCTATAAATTCTGGACGCGCCACGCAAAGTGAAGAGCAGACATCCGACGTATCCATCAGTCTTATGTATGCATCTGTAAGCTGAAATATAAGAATTTGTATGAAACATCATCGCGAATGAGCGTCTTCGCTAACGAGACGTCGTGGGTTACATTCCACGTACCACGCATGTACCTCTGGATTTTACATGTGCACCAATAGTTCAACAGTGAGGACTAATAATGTCAAGAAAAAAGTTTTAAAATACTTCTGTACTTAGTGGATGAGGAAAAGAGTTTGCCTGGTTCCTCGGTGCAAAGGTTGAGAAGGTCAGGCAATAATTAGGGCTATCGCATGAGCAAATAACCGCTAGATGGCGTGCCTGTGCGAGGTCCAACTTTAACATCATTGGCTGACTTATTTGTTAATTGACAATTTGAGATATCGCATCTTAAATTACCCAATAACCTTGTAGATGGACCTCAGGCAAATAGTAATAGGCACCATTGCAATAAAGTAATTACCAGACTTTTTTAAATCCATCCTGAGCCAGTATGATGATGCCAACGGATGTGATACTGTGCCACTGTGTGTGGTGTCCGTTGTAATATATGGGCTCTTCTTTTGCTTACCATCGGGCTAAGGTGAGCCATTCTACTGTACAACTATATAAAGAAACACCTGACTTCATTCATTTATTCCAAACATATCTAACATTGAAATGGGAGATAAGGTGAAAGATATATTTGAAGGTATCCATCTATGATATATGTATACATAATATATTACCGCAATCCCGCTATCAAGTGCCAGTCGGAGAAGCTCGTCAGCCTTCACACACTTCTCCATGAAGGCTTGATTCTTCCTCAGCATGTGATGACAGAGGTAGCACACTTTCTTAGGCCTTTTGTCTCCATTCTGGAGCTGAGAAAAATAAGGACAAGAATTTTTAAGCTACAGGCATTATATTTAAGCAAAGACCTTTGCGATTGGCTTGAGAAGCCTTTGACAGATTGATGGTGGGTGCTTATTTGTTCACATAACACCGTTGATCCGAACAAATGAATGGCAGAAGGCTCATGAGACAACATATTTGGGACTTGGTTAATGATACTCTCTAATTTAATAAGATAATGTTTTCTCACTGGAGGAACTACTCTCTCCCGTCAATAAACCCCCCACAATCAATCTGTTAAAGGCTTGTCAAGCCGATCGCAAGATATTATTGGGGAAAAAAAATTACACAGTTGATACGTTAATATTAATATGAGCTTCTAGGCAGTGCTTGTATGCTCTTGCTCTGTGCTCAACCTATTCTTTCGTTTGTGTGTATTCATGCAATTCACTGTTTTTAATGTTTTTATTTATGTGATATCTGATTCATTGACTTGGTTATCGATACTAATAAATACTAGCCCGGCAAGCCATCAGTACCAGCCCCGACTGTGGGGGTTCCGACCGTGATTGTGCTGAGACGGACACCCCAGGGGTTTTGGTTAGGGTTAGTCACTCACACTATCTTATTCCCTACATGTTGCATGGTGATGGCCACAGAAAAAGCTTCCTATCCAAGCTTTCTGTTTTGGCCAACGTAAGTTTCCGTTTAAAGGCTACAAGAGCAGCGCTCGTCAAAACATCTAACGGCTCGCAACTGGACAAAGAGTAGATACTCTTGGGATATACTGAAAATACTAGTCATCTTGCCAATGTGGTTGTACATACCGGTATATCGGTTATTCTTTCGTACACGTCCTGCAGAGGCGTGTCGGCGATCGCGTACATGCGCGCGTCCACCGCTAAACACATCCTGCACGCCGCCAGCTCCGACATTGTTTGTGTACACAAACAAGAACAGAACATTGATAACTTCCAAAATCAACGGGTACAGTGCGCCGAGTCAAACCGAGTCAGTTTAGAACGAGGCGCCATGGCAAAACTGCAATCATAGTCCTTTTTAATTAGGTACACTAACTCAGAATTTATTCACCGTGGTATATTAACACGTCAAATAATAACAATAATAACTTTCTTAGTCTGTGATAAGGTTATAAGTACCATATAATACTACTCTTTGTAAGTACCTACCACAGATTACTAATATGTAGCAAGCGTACCTACTCTGTGGTGATACTAGGGCACAGAACAATATTATTACTCCTAGCCACAGATCTGTGCTCCTAGCGGAGAAGAATGGCAAGTCCATAGAATCATAATCCACTACCGCCATCTAGTATTACCCCCCCTCTCGTGAGTTTTAAAAAGTGCAGCAACATTAAAGGGTGATGGAGGAATAAGGAAATGCTGACAGTGGAGACGCACGCCTCTGAATATGCGATTGCCGCTACGCTTTCTCAAAGAGGTCGACCAGTAGCCTTCTTCTCCCGAACATTATCGGAATGCGAACGAAAACAAGCATCAATAGAAAAGGAGGCATGCGCCATAGTAGAGGCTTTAAGGAAATGGCGCCACTTGTTAATATCCCGCCACTTTATTCTAATAACCGATCAACAATCAGTGAGCCACATATTCGATCAAAAACATTCGTCAAAAATAAAAAACGACAAATTTGAAAGGTGGCGTATCGAGTTGTCGTGCTACAAATACGACATAGCTTACAGGCCGGGGGTCGAAAACGTTGCCGCGGATGCCCTATCGAGGGTATGCGCGTACATGGACGCTAGCAAACTGGCAGAATTGCACGACGCTTTATCGCACCCTGGCATCACGCGTATGTATCACTACACAAGGGCCAAGAATCTACCTTACTCTCTAGAAGAAATCAAACAAATGACGGCCTCGTGTAGGGTATGCGCCGAAGTTAAGCCTCGTTTTGTTAAAGCTAAAGGAACCCTTATTAAGGCTATCGCACCTTTTGAGCGGCTGAACATAGATTTTAAGGGACCGCTGCCATCGTCTACTTCTAACAAATATTTACTAACAATGATTGATGAATTCTCTCGCTACCCATTCGCATATCCATGCAAGGATATGACGGCAGCGACTGTTATCGAATGTCTGAAAGACATATTTTTCATTTTCGGCCAACCTTTATATATACACAACAACAGAGGTACCTCTTTCATGTCTGAAGAATTGCAAACGTTTTTAAGGAATCAGAACATAGCTACCTCGCGCACTACGCCGTACAATCCACAAGGGAATGGTCAAGTGGAAAGGCTAAACGGAACGCTATGGAGGACTATACAACTCAATCTGAAATCGAAGGAACTCCCTATAGATAAGTGGGAACTCGCTTTGAAGCCTGCCCTACATTGCGTGCGTTCACTCTTATGCACGGCTATAAACACGACACCTCACGAAAGGCTCTTCAACTTCCCAAGGAGGACTCCAGTTGGGGAATCTATCCCATCTTGGCTCGTACCGGGACCTGTGCTACTGAGAAAGAATGTACGCTCCAAAAACGATCCTATTTACACCTGATGGTAAGCAATTCCGCCACCCATGGACACCCGCAACACCAGTGGAGTCACAAGTGCGCTGCCAAACTTTTCCCCTTCCCTCCCATTGGGCCTCACTCACACGGCGCAACACAGCGCAGGCGCTGCTTCACGCTGGTCTTCTGTGAGGCAATGGTATCATTTTAGTCGAGCCCGTCTATTCATGCCTAAGCGTGGCTCTCCCACATTAAAATAACAATAAGGTTTAGTTTCCTATGCAAAAGATAAATAAAATCATGTCTAATGAATGAAATGTAGGTATAATAAAATACGTTGACAAAATCTTGTTATCGCTTGTTTAGGTAGGTAGGAGTATTATTTGAAAATCCGTCCTTTGACATGACTGTACCTATATTAAACATAAGTTTCCTAACAAGTAGAAATGCACGTTTGGAGTAAAACAATGTTAAACATAGAAGGATACATTTATTTATGTAGGAAGGTGAAGCGCCACATTTAAAGCGAAAATGCTTTAATGTGGCGCTTCATCTTGTCAGCCATTCTAACACTATAATACTCACACTATAACTGAAATTGAGGAACAGAAGTTCGGAACAGAACTCAGAGTCACTGTCTCACATTTTCATACCACAATAGCACATACGGAGGAACTCAATCTGAACTCAGAACAAAATAAAGCGCGTTTTCCAAAATTTTTCAGGTTCAAATAAAATTAACGATGGCCATTTTGAATTTGTAAATTTGACATCGTGACATTTATGTATGACAAGTTTGTTTTTAATTAGTGATGCCTGATCTACAAACCATAAAACTTTTCTTTGCTTGTTTGCTTGATTTGCGTTTGTTCGATTGGTACCTATTAACTCTTTTTTTGTCAATGATATTTTAAGAATTTAACTATTAAACAAGTTTTATAAGAAATCTTAATAACTCAGCATGGATCAGATTTATTTATATGATCAAATCTAAAATCTACTACAATAGCAGCGCTTCACTTCTACGGTAACCCTATCCAGCCCCCGTAGGTATAAATCGTCGGCCTATACAAGTTACACCCCGCCTAGGGTGACCCTAGTAGGGTCTGTCAGTCAACTTTGTTCGGACCGCAGGTGCCCAATGGACAACATTTCATATTTTTAACATGTCCATATTGTTTTTTTATATGAAAGTAGACATAAAATGAACAGACCCATATTTTTTCTTTTTTCAAAATTTGTCCATTTTCATGCATAAAATAATTATTGAAATTCTTTTTATTCTAAATAGACGTAAGCGCCAAATGACGTCATCGGACGGCTGAATACAGCGATTTTCCTTTGCTTATCCATTGTTTTAATAGAAAAAAGGTACTACTGTCAAAGGTAAATAATACTAGTGTCAACATTGTCAACGTCATTCATACATTCAACGTTGACAAGTTGTCTTTTTTTTTGACAGTTACATGTCATGAGTTTGGCATTACGTAAATTTAAAACTATAATGTGCTAAGCAAAGAAATATTTTACATTCTGCCGTCCGATGACGTAATCTTACGTTTTTTAGTTTTTAATTTTTTTCTCAGTAAATAAGCAATATAAAAAATGAATAAATATATATTCGAGCAGCGGAAAAGTAAACAAAGAATTGGTATTTTTTGTTTCAGAGCTTAGCAATTTTGAAATGTTGTCCATTCTCGGGTTCGTGATATTCTGAAAACATGGCGGATATCACACGAAAACCATACAAAAAAACTATGTTTTAGTGATATATGTCGTATGAAAATAAATGTCACGAGCCCGAGAATTGGGCTCCAGGAGCCCAATTCTCGTGCTCGTGTTATTTTGAAAACATGGCGGATATCACCTGAAAACCATACAAAAAAACTATGTTTTTAGTGATATATGTCGTATGAAAATAAATGTCACAAGCCCGAGAATTGGGCTCCAGGAGCCTAATTGTCGTGCGCGTGATATTTTGAAAACATGGCTGGAAACCAAATCTCGGGCTCGTGAATGGCGGATATCACCTGAAAACCATACAAAAGAACTATGTTTTAGTGATATATATCGTATGAAAATAAATATCACGAGCTCTAGAATTGGGCTCCAGATATCGTATGATAATAAATGTCACGTGCCCGAGAATTGGGCACCATGACTGTAACTGTAACTAACTAACTTCATGTTGTGGCCCCAAAATGTATGAGAGTGAAGATCTGGGGCCCTACTAACTTACTATCAGCCTTTAAAGCAGGACTAAAATTGAACTGCTTTGCTTTTTTGTACATACTATCCACCTTTTTCTAAATCGCGATCTAAAGTCATTACTGTAATAAAGCTTATGTCATCCCGTTCCAACACGCAATGTTAAAAGGGGCTGGCACTCATTTTGTTCGGGACTATCCTTAGCTCGCGATTTGTAACAAGAGGGCATGAGTCTATGACATCCTTAAAGCAGGCCTGTGGCAGGGCAGGAGCCCAATTCTCGGGACGTGCGATAAAATGTCGTATTTTCTGTAATGTCACTTTTCCAATGTCGTACGAAAATGTCACCAAAATGTCACAAAAGTAAAAAAACTCTATTCTCGTGCCCATGCGACAGTAAAAGTCACTTCCATAGAGAATGTGGCCCATATCATTTCCGCTAATACGTTCCATTTTGTTGATTGACACAAATATACAATCGAGAAATCTTAATGTTTATTGTTTAAGTATTAATTTAACATTTTCTAGCCTTTTTATATCAACAGTCATTTTTATCTTTAAAATACGACCAAAAAAGACGAAAAAGAAAATTGATTTTATGAAATTGTAATTCCGTTACACCGACCGAAAGTCAAAAGATTGATTTTCAGTCTGTGGCAAAAAGAGATGACAACTGTGGCAAAAAGACGCGTAAAAAGAAAAAATTGAAATAAAGAATTTTCTTTGTTTAGACTGATCTTGTTAATGAGATAAAAAGGCTTAATGACGAATATTTAAAGGTACGTAGGTAATACTGGTGAAAATTTGTTCCAATTAAAGAAAATATAAGAAAAATTAAAATTCTCAGCTAAACAATCGTTCACACAGAGAATCAATCATCTTCTTAGTTTGTGCAGTTAATTTAAACTTGTTATGTGATTTGAACAACCAAACGTCAATAAACAACAAAACGCGAAACGACTCAAACGTCACGTTGAATTGGAGAAATATCACCAAAATCACCGTGATACTTCATATCGTATGGTCAAGACCATACGATACGTGTCGCACGAAAATATGTGACATATGTCACCATTCGACATCGCGAGAATAAGCAAAAACGTTTTCATACGATATCCGCCATGTTTTGTTGATATATGTCGTATGATGATAAATGTCACGAGCCCGAGAATTGGGCTCCAGGAGCAAAATTCTCGTGCTCGTGATATTTATTTTCATACGACATATATCACTGGAACACAGTTTTTTTGTATGGTTTTCAGGTGACATCCGCCATGTTTTTTTCATATCGAAATCCCCAGAATTAGTATGATGGAGCCCAATTCTCGTGCTCGTGATATTTATTTTCATACGACATATATCACTAAGACGAGTAGTTTTTTTTGTATGGTTTTCTAGTTATATCCGCCATGTTCTCAAAATATCATAAGCCTCGTGCTTATCTGTTAATTGGGATCCAGTTACGTTGACATATTGAAAACCGTTCACCATTTTTTTGTATGGACTTTTCTTAAGTATTATGACCGCTTATTTACTAAAAAGGCAAAAAAGTAATTGTTGTCATCTCCAATAGTTTTAATATCAATATTGTTTAAATCGATAGCTATTATCGATACATTTTTGTATTTATTATAATGAATGAGCAAGAGTTATATCTACAAATATATAATTAATATTATGGCCGCTTATTTACTAAAAAGGCAAAAAGTTAGTGTTGTCATCTCCAATAGTTTTAATATTAATATTGTTTAAATCGATAGCTATTATCGATACATTTTCGTATTTATTATAACGAATAAGCAAGAGTTATAACTACAAATATATAATTAATATACGACTATTAGAATAAGAAAATTACATCAAATGCTATCATGCTGTCCGTAATAATTAATAAAAGATTTTTAAAAGTAAGAAGTTATCGATTATAATCGAATCAATTTATACTGTAGCAACACTTTTGACAAGAAAAACAAATGTACTAATCCGTGTGGATAAAGAATGGGATTAGAAATGGCGGCGCGTAGAGCCGATACCGTCAGCATCAACGGTTTGAAAACTTATAACTACTGAAAAACGGTATAAAATATCGTTATCGTTGAAACTGTTTTGTTTTTTTTTGAATAAATAAATGAATGTTATTAATTAAAATACTATTTATGTACGAGTATGTTTTCATAGGTTTTATTATTTTGGAGTCTTTTCGACAGTATATAAAAAATGTATGAAAATAATTCAGATTGCAATATAGGTACCTATTATTTTTTCCTAAAAAGAAATTGTTATATACCTACATATATATACCAACTAAACATAATGTTATTATCGCATTTATAAACGAATTTGTTCTCAAGTAAATATATATTTACTAGCGGTCCGCCCCGGGTTCGCCCGTGGTACATACATAGCCTATGACTACCTAACGTACCTTTCCTATGGTGAAAGAATTTTTGAAATCGGTCCAGTAGATCCTGAGTTCATCGCGTTCAAAAAGACTCTTCAGCTTTATAATATTAGTTTTAAATATATAGATTGCGTTAGAACAGTTTATGATTTATACAGTTGTAATTTAATGAGCAGTTTTCCAGTAGGTATTTATTGACTTTGAAGTTACTCGCTAGATGGTGTAAGCAGTCTCTATATATTTCAGGTGTTGGATGATACATCCTGTACCCCCTAATTTATAGGAAAATTTCCTAGTGCTAGGTTTTTCACATTAACCTAATATTTCAAAGTAGGTACCATATCGTAAACTTGAAGTCTACAACTCGTCGGTCAAGGAAATTATAGGCTCCATACAGCAGGGAAGTGTATTAGGGTGCCTGTTATTTCTAGCTTATATCAATAACCTCCCATCTGCGGTATCCCAGAAAATGGTGCTCTTTGCAGACGATGCGACCCTACTGATTCCATGTGGCTACGATGAGTTAGATCGACTGAATAGCATGATTGGGGAATCCCTTACGGCAGTAACTAATTATCTAGCTATACTTGCTAGGCCTTATGCTGAATCAAGAAAAGATTAAACTCATACAGTTTGGACCGTACCAAAGACCCAGAACACCCTTAAGTGTAACTCATGAAGGACAGGAAATTAGTGAAGTAGATGCTTTTAAAATACTAGGTATTACAGTGGACTCAACTTTGTCGTGGAAAGCACATATACAGGGCGTTGTATCTAAACTTAGCCAAGTATTTTGTATGCATTTCATTTGAATTTTGTATGGTAGCTATATCAAATGTTTCGTTTATGTCAATGGTTCCATTATAATAGTTGGTGTAAATTATATGGGTTATTCAATGGTATAATATTTTTTTTTAAATTTCATACTTTTAAAATGGACTTGCCCATGAATCTTTGAATGACCATAAAACCGGCTAGACGTTATATTTTTGATTGAGAATTTTTGCTATTGGCACATATTTACCTATATTTTGATAAAATATTTATATTTTTTAAAATCTCGAGCTTAGTCAAATACCCTATTTTCTTATGCACTACGTGAGCTAAGGAAGAGCACAAATGAAGAGTGTGCGCTCACTGCGTACCACTGCCATGCTGCTGCATGGATAAGGTACGGGATTGTTCTCTGGGGTAATGCAACAGACGTACATGATGTTTTCATCCTACAGAAACGTTGCCTCAGAATAATTACATTGACGCCCACGAGAACATCTTGTAGACCACTTTTCATAAGGCACAGGATTTTAACACTTACTTGTATGTATATCCTTGAATTGTGTCGACTTGTAAGGAAACGCATAGAATACTTTCAAAGAGTTGGAGATAGACCTAGACGCCACATTTCACGTCGCGTAAATGATATAATTCTACCAACTCCGCATCTAGAGCTGTTCAAAAAAGGCGCATACTACATGGCTATTAGAGCTTACAATCACCTACCAAATAAACTAAAAACCCTCCAAGGTAGTGAATTTGAGAATAAGCTAAAAAAAGAACTTTTGCTCATAAGTTATTATGACATGAAGGAATTTTTTTACGATAAATTTTAGTTAATGTTTATTTTATTTTTATTGACATAAATGAATTTATTTAATGTATATGAATGTAATCTTTAATGCTATTTTATCTATTTCAATCAATGTAATGTAATCGAACCTTTTTCACAAGTGCCTTGAAAAGGTAATTTGTAGCATGGCTCTGTCATCTGCCTTTTTTACTATGCTTATTGTATTTTGTACAGTGATGTTATGAATTTTATGTGAATAAATGAATATGAATGGTTTATGGAAAATAATACTTTATACAAACGTCAAGTAGACCTAAAATAAGTTGTAAAAAAACGTCTGCCATGGAGCAAGCAGATATTTTTGGTAGCTGCCCGTTTAAAATTGGGCAGTTTTTCATTGAATATCTCTATCGAATCATTCTTTTTCAAGGAGTTCATTGTTGTTCTTGATTATTCAAAATAAAACTTATTTTTTAATAAAACCTCTTCGATTCATTCACCGGTAAATGAAAATGAAATATTGCAACACTTTAAATGTCGTGACCAGTCGCTGTAATTTTTATACAGCTCGGGTAGTGCCATCTGTTATCACTTTAGAAAAACCGACTGACTAATGTCATTGGAAAACTTCTCATTACATTAATTTCATGTACTATTCTATATGCACTTCATAACTTTTAAAATTAGTATCTTGAAATAAAAGATTGTATTATGTATAATTTGGTTTATTTTTATATTTTACATTTTGCTGGTGCCTGGACCAGGATCGTCCCATGGTAGTTCGTTAACACCAGATAAAACATCATCATGGTCATCAGTCTCATTATCTCTTTCGCTATCGTTGTTCAACTCTGCTTTTATGTTGCTGCTTTCAAGTAGAACTGTTCCATTATTCTGGCATTTCTTAAACTGAAAACCTAACTTATTTTTCAAAAGAAGTCTTAACGTCGTTTTTGAGCCTTTGAAATTCAAATCCTGCCTCGCAGCAGCCAATATTTTATTCAGTGTTGGCACTTCCTTGCGTACTTCATAAATATCAGATATTATGCCCCTTATGCCAATCAGCATGAAACTGTCTACGGGCACTCGCGTGTTATTAGTTCCACGAGCACCTTTTGTTGGCGCTGTGATCTCAGTTCCTTGTTGCGCCGCCAAATCACCTGAAACATATTTCTGTGAAATAGAATCAATTAAAAACATACGAATATACATATTTTGGAATTTGAAATATTGCTATAAATTTGTATTGTAATTCAACGAAGAAATGATAATTTCAATGTTAGACAATTTCAATTGTTATCGATATTCGACGTTTCTATACAGTGAATATGTTAAACTGACCTACTAAAATGCCTAAACCTATGAGATGATCATAATCATAATCGTTTATTGCATGTTAAGTGGTACAAAAGATATTAAAATAATACAATGTAGCTTAAATACTTAACACCTCACAAGGCATTGCAATGTTCTTACAATCTAAATAATTAATTATGTATTAGAAAGTAACAATTACTTATTATTACTTTTGTATATGTACTTAATAAAGTGTAGGTAGTATCTACCTACATAATTTAGAAAATCGGCACAGAACGTCATATGAATGTTTTCATTTATTTTGTACCTATATCATACAGTTATGTTGTCTACCAGTGATGTTTGAATACGATAAAAAATATATATGTTGTAAAACTGTCGAGCGTAGAAAAGGAAACTGTTAATTTTCGATCTAACATAATATTGGTTTCAATTAATTTATTTGCATACAAAGCGTTACTTCTAAAATGCTTCGAATCAGATGTAAAAATATTGTTTTATGAAACCAGTTGGCAACGCCAAGTAGTAGTTTTTGTAACTAGTTGACTCGAGTTGACCATTGAACAAAAACGGTTGAGTTTCGTCGATGCCAAAACGTCAACGACCCGCCTCTTCTAAAACGACAACATAAACACCATCTTACCTTCTTTTTTAATTTTAGAGATGGTATTCTTTGACAATCCTGTTGCCATGACAGCTCTTGCGTTACTGTACTGATACGGATGATAACATTTCAATCTTTTCTCCTCCTCAAAGTACTTGATGACATTATACACGATTTTACGCGCATCGCTTTGCAGTACTTTCCCGCGATTATTCTCCATTGTTTTAAAATAACTATCCTCAATAAATAACCAACAAAACAATTAGTTAACATACAAATTAACAACTATAACAACAAACAATCAAATGACAAAATAACGAAAGGTTCAAAACCACGGAAAAACTGGGAACGCGTCGAGCTCATAAAATTGCGAAACCGGACTGATTAGGGATGCAAACGATACATCGATTTTTTTCAAACATCGATGTATCGTTCATAAACATCGATGTTGAAACCTAAAACATCGACGATACATCGTTCTTCATGAGCGATGTTTTATGAACGATATTTTATCATAGTGCTATCTTCCGTTAAAATTGAATTTTACTAAACCGCTACAAAAATCCACCAGCCACTAGAAGCAATTTTTTTGCCACTAAATGGACAGTCAAAACAACCAGTTTTAGTAGAAAATCCACTAAATTGGCAACACTGCCTAACTGACACTTCTCTCAGTCACACACAGCACAAGCGTTGATTTTGTTATTTAGCGTTTTGTGCCCTCTGCAATCTGCAATATAAAACAAACGCCTGCGATACTTCTGTTAAAAAATATATTTATTCGATAAATAAATGGTGATAAAAAACATCGAAAAAAAATCGATATATCGTTCATAAACTTCGATGTTTTCGACATCGATGTTTCAGTTTTGAAAATATCGATGTTCTAATATCGATGTTTTTTAAGAGCGATGTTGCATCCCTAGGACTGATGCGACAGGGAAGGGAACGCAGAATTTTTTTTTTGGCAGGCAGTATCAACGAGTGCGAGTGTAGTCGCAAATAGTGTGCGAGCGAGAAGTGAATAGATGCGCCGCCATTTCTGATCCCATTCTTTATCCGCAACTTTTTTTCTTGATCTGTGGTTGTGAAGTTATTGATCATGTTTGAATTGGTGTTTCTGCAAGCCAGGACCCATCATAGCCAAGAAAGGCTACTATAAAGTTGAAGATTACCCAATTGATAGGAATTCCTGGACATATTGATCTCCTACACTACCTACATTTATATTTAGTTATTTTCTCAATTTAGGAAATTTTATTAAATACCATGTGACCAATATCTCAACGATGAAGATAAATTGTGATTGTAGTTTACCTATTCTAAATAATAATTGTATCTATATTAATATCCTTTTGATTAGAGTATTTACTGAATTTCTTGCTGGTTGTCTTCTCGGTAGAAATCGACTTTCCGAACCGGTGGTTTTGAATAAATGAATCATACAATCATGCTATTGTTTCATTCATACTCTCTTTATATAAGATAAGGTGAAAGACATTGGGATGTTTTGAACATTCTACGCATTGGAAAAGTTGAGGTGGTAAAAGTAAAAACTTTTACAACCTTGAAGAGTGGTTCATTGTATTTCATTCTTCAAGCTTGTAAAGATTTTACTTAATTTTCACCACCTTCTTAACTTTTCTGATATTTAAAATTTACCCGTCCTACATTTCGCACCCTTAGTAAAATACCGACCTAACTCCAAATTGTTGATATTTTTATAGCAATTTATTGCAATTAATTCATGAGTAGGTAAGTAAATAACGCACTTCAAATTTCATCTCGTGTTCATATGTGAGTGTACCTATTTACTTAACTCAAAATTGTTGTTAGATGACCTTTCATCCCTGGATTTTAGCCGATACTATTTTCACTTAGAATCATATTAAAATTTTGAGTTAGGTCGGTATTTTACTAAGGGTGCGATTTGTTATATGGAACCATCTTCAGATAGCGTGACTAAATTTATTTCCCACTTTTTTATATGGAGTTGTCTTCTCGTAATAGTATACTTTTTTTCGGCGGGTAGGCGCATATAGACGCGATTGTAACAGCTGAATATAAAATAACTTTAGAAAAATAGAAAAACTGTGAAATTTTGTCATATGTATTAATAAATCAGTGTACAATTATGTACCTGCTAGCTTATCCTATAAAATAATTCAAAGCATAAATCACTTTTTTGGAAAATTAAAACCACTACACACAGCACGCACAATGGAGTCATTGCAGACTGCAATTGGGGACATGAAACAGATGTTCTCATCGCAACTCATCAAGTTCCAGAGAAGCTTGGAGAAGGCTACCCCGTCCCCAACCATTGTGACCCTGGCTGCCGAGTTCGCCAGCTTCAAAAAGTTTATAGTGACATCTTTGATACATCTACAGCAAAAGGCGGACTTTCTGGCGCAGGAATTGGACAGACTAGAGATGCAGGGGCGGCGAAAGTTTCTTCTTGTGCATGGTGCTGCGGAGGTGCAGGGTGAGGAGACACGGGCCACTGTGCTCAAAATCACTACGCAGCAACTACGGGTCACTCTTGCTGCGGAGGATATCAGCCGCAGGCAATAAACCTAGGCCCATCCTGGTAAAGTTTGCCCATGCAGCAAACCGGGACAAGTTGTGATTTGCCAAGACAGCTCTCAGAGGATCCGGAATCACCATCTCTGAGTTTCTAACCCGAACGCGCCATGAAGTCTTTATGGAGGCGCGAAAGCGCGTGGGTGTCTCCAAATGCTGGACCAGAAAGGGCGTGATAGTGGCCACTGCGACAGACGGCAAGCATCATCGAGTCACAACAATGGGCGAGGTTGACAAAGTTGTGCCAATGACGCAAACTTCAAGCACCCCAACTCCAACATCATCAGGTAGCAGAGGGCAACAGGATGTCACCGCAGCTAGGTCCAAGCGTCTTAAAAAGTAATTAGTTATTGTTAATAGTTTCAGTCCTCTTCCTCTATTCATTTATCTGTTTTTTTGTTTACATCTGCCAATGTTTCGAAATACCCTTCTTGCTTGATTCTATCCAAATTGTTAATATTGTTGAGCCTTCGTTTGTCTGTAGTTTTAAATAGTTTGTTTTCCAAAGAGTAATATTATATATTGTTTTCATTTCACCTCCATTCGATAAAATTTTGGCAGATGTTTTTTTTTTTTGATAAAGGTTTCACGGCTTGGGTTTTCACCATACAGCCCAATCTTTTGTGAAAGCTGTCATTTTCTTGGTGTGGCCAACTTATTAAGATTTTTGTACGTAAATTTTTTTAAATTTATTTATCTATAAAAAAAGTATTTTTATTATAATTTATTAAAATACTGTGAAAATATAAACACAACACCTTTGTTTTTTTTAAGAGATATCTATTTAGATAATACCAACTCAAAAAGATCTTATGAGAGAAATAAAAGAATAAGCATTATTCTTATAAAATAGCTTTATTTCAATAAAAAAAACCCGAAAATATGAAAATAGAAATGGTTAAAAATGTTTAAATGGTATTACCATTTTATATTTGTAATTTGGTGGTTTTGCAAATATAAAAATCGATTTTATACCAGAAAATGTATTACACAGCTTATAACACATTTGTTTATTTATTTTTTCATATAATCACATTATTCATTAAAGATGCAAAAGACATATTGTTTGATACTACCTTTTACTATTCCAAACGTAGTAATGTAAACGATTTTTAAAAAATGTATCTGCTCATAATACATTTGAATCCTGAAATGTATGAATGTTTGTTAGATAACACCTTTGTTAAGGTCTGGTTTTTGTCACGTAACAAAAATTGCGTGTTTTGAGCTCATTAGTCGATTTTATTATCACTTAAAACCTATGTTCATGTAAAAAATTCGATTCTTCAGGTTTGTCAGATAACACCTTTGTCCACTTACCCCTTCAATTATGTGGTCACCCTATTAGTAACAATGCAAACATTTGTTTTGTTATTCCTGCGTTACCTTTTTTTAGTATGGTAGTTACCACAACAATGGGGAAATTTATGAAAATTAAATTAGGATTAAATAAAGGAATTTTTTTAAATAATGGAGCATTACAAATAACAGGTTTATATATCGCCAGATTTAATAGCAACTCGGGAATATTTAATAATGAAATTAAAATAATGGGTGGAAAGTTACGTTTTTTTTTTATTTGTAGGTGTTTGAAGTATGTATTTGCATGCAGCAGATTTAATGCGTTTTTTTATTTCAACGTACTAACTAAATAATAAAGGTATTATTATTTAGGTCTAATTATAATTTTAGCAACTATAAGAAAGTTTCGTGCAAAATGTAGATATGAGATGCAACCCGAGTCCAACGTAATGTCATTAGCTAAAATACCTACTTGCCTTTATGTGATAAAGATTAGGCTGTATGGACGGAATCCAAAGCCATAAAACATTATAAAAAAAAACCTGCTTGACTTTAACTTGAAACACAGATGGGTGATTCTCTGGAGCCCAATTCTCGCGCTTGTGATATTTTAAGAACATGGCGGATATCACCCGAAAACCATACAAAAAAACTATGTTTTAGTGATATATGTCGTATGAAAATAAATGTCACGAGCCCGAGAATTGGGGTCCTGAAATTTGACCTTCCGGTTTCTTCGCATCTAATTTCTATGGGCTCAAAAATATTGTTCAAATTAGAATTTGAAATTGAAATAAGAACACGTAAAGACACCTACCCTTCTTTCGATTTAAACTTCTTCTGATTTCAATATAAACTTCTAATTTGAACAATATTTTTGAGCCCATAGAAACCAGACGCGAAGAAACCGGAAGGACAAATTTCAGAGAATCACCCAGATTGGTTTCCATTCTTATTATAACTTCGTGTCTATGGCAGGCCCAAAGAGAATATAATCACTGGAGCCCAATTCTCGGGACGTGCAATAAAATGTCGTATTTTCTGTAATGTCACTTTTCCAATGTCGTACGAAAATGTCACCAAAATGTCACAAAAGTAAAAAAACTCTATTCTCGTGCCCATGCGACAGTAAAAGTCACTTCCATAGAGAATGTGGCCCATATCACTTCCGCTAATACGTTCCATTTTGTTGATTGACACAAATATACAATCGAGAAATCTTAATGTTTATTGTTTAAGTATTAATTTAACATTTTCTAGCCTTTTTATATCAACAGTCATTTTCATGTTTGTATAACATCATAATTATCATAACTGCTTTAAAATACGACCAAAAAAGACGAAAAAGAAAATTGAGTTTATGAAATTGTAATTCCGTTACACCGACCGAAAGTCAAAAGATTTATTTTCAGTCTGTGGCAAAAAGATATGACAACTGTGGCAAAAAGACGCGTTAAAAGAAAAAAATGAAATAAAGAATTTTCTTTGTTTACACTGATCTTGTTACTGAGATAAAAAGGCTTAATGACGAATATTTAAAGGTATGTAGGTAATACTGGTGAAAATTTGTTCCAATTAAAGAAAATATAAGAACAATTAAAATTCTCAGCTAAACAATCGTTCACACAGAGAATCAATCATCTTCTTAGTTTGTGCAGTTAATTTAAACTTGTTCTGTGATTTGAACAACCAAACGTCAATAAACAACAAAACGCGAAACAACTCAAACGTCACGTTGAATTGGAGAAATATCACCAAAATCACCGTGATACTTCATATCGTATGGTCAAGACCATACGATACGTGTCGCACGAAAATATGTGACATATGTCACCATTCGACATCGCGAGAATAAGAAAAAACGTTTTCATACGATATCCGCCATGTATTGTTGATATATGTCGTATGATGATAAATGTCACGAGCCCGAGAATTGGGCTCTTGGGCAGGCCTAAGATTCTACGATAAGAACTTGTGTTTAAGCTTAGAATAATGGATAAGAAAGATTCCATTTCATTCATCTGAGCTGTAATTGCCTCGCCAATTAGAGCTCAGATGAATGAAATGGAATCTTTCTTATCCATGTGCGTGCATCGAACTGACTGCGATCAAAGTAGTTTTAACATACATATTTTCGAATCAACTTGTGTTTATTGAGAGCACTTTAGCCCTATATTATGGGTTGTTTAAAAAAAAGCCACAATATTTTTCAATTTATCGTCCTTTGGCATGCAAAAAATTCGATGAGTCGGATCGGTGGATAGGCAGTTTATAATCGCAACATTTTCTCACAACCATGGCGAATGACAAGTCATGTCACAAGTTTAATTAGGGTGACGGGTAGGGCACACTGGCGACGCCAAATGATTTTAATTTTTAGCTACTAAACCGGATCTATTTTAAACAATTTCGGGGTTACGATCTCTCGGAAAACATACTATTTATTAAATAACCATGCACACATGTTAGGTCCGCTTTTGTATGTACGGAATCAATTTTTCGCGTACGCGTTGGACCCAACATTTTTGCATGGTTATTTAATAAATAGTATTCGCGTCACCTTAAGGTAACAATACTCTGGAATAAAACTTTGACTAACTTATAAAAAGATACTCTTAAAAATACAATACTGTGTATTTGTTTGTACGATTACATTTTGTACATACAAAAATATAAAAAGTAGTGGGAATTGAACCGGAAAAAAATAATAAATATCTACTCTTGTTTTTTTCGGTTCAATTCTTGGATTCAAGCACAATTCGAATTACCTACAACGTGAATCCTGCAGTTTTATATCTTTCTAAACATAAAGGATTGAGTTCTACATTTTCAAGTTTTGTATAATATACCATGGCCGTGTGATCCCCGGCAGAGTAGAATAGGCCACCCTCACTCTTACCGAGGTGTCGTAAAAGGCGACTAAGGTAAAGCTGCTGGCATGATCATCAGCACCCAGAGAAGGAAAACTCTGCATTTATATCAAAACCCTCGCCAACCCGTCTGCCAAGCGTGGTGAGTATGGCAATTACCCCTCATGTGATTGAGGGAGGCCCGTGCCCCAGCAGTGGGGACTTAAATGGGCTGATGATGATGATAATATACCAAGTAAAAAATATTTGCTTATAAACTGTCCCTCTGCAGGGCAATGACCTCCATGATAGAAATCAAGTCATCCCTACTATGATGGGATTAGACTTAATCAATACGCTTGCCAGATGCGGATTGGTGATCAAAAACCCGAGCTATGTTGGAAAAATTCGAAACATAACTTTTCTGGGGAATTGAACTCAGGACCCCGAGATCATGGCCCGGTACTTGAACCATTAGACCAACGGGGAGGCGCAAGGGTCGCCGGTTCGATTCCCGCACCAGTGTGCATTACCCAAGCCAGAATGTGACGATTTTCGTAATTTTGAGTATGCAGATAATTAGATAAGAATTTGTTTTGTGCTTGAGAATAAAAATTAAAAACTTAATCTAATTAACTGGATACTCAAAATTACGTAAATCGTCACTTTCTGGCTGTGGTAATGCACACGATGAAACAGATATTAGTGTTGGGTCTGGGTGTTTGTGGTACCGTGGTTGTTTCTGGTTTCCATAGTACAAGGGAAAATCCTTAGTTAATTTATTTATTTGATATTGATTGTAATTGATAAAATAATTTGAATGTACGGTCGCGGTCAAAAAGCGTTTACTGGTAAACACTTTCATGACCGCTACTGTACAATATTTTTTTAAATAATTAGTAATAATAATGGGCAGCGGTAATCACTTACCATCAGGTGAGCTGTTTGCACATTTAGTCCGACAGAATGTTTAAAAAAAAAATTGTCGTCAATTTTCCTAATAACTCGTCCTATAATTACTTGAAAATTTTTAAAGTTTCTGAAATGACAACTTCTCATGACAATGGGGGCTATATCATATCATTTGTGAAAAATCCGCTAGATGGCGTACTATAGGTACTGAGGTCTATATACAATATGGTTGGTTATTTTTAAACGTGATCTGTCAAAATGACAATTTGACAAACTAAACAACTAATGCTGTTGATGTTGGACCTCAGTCAAACAGTACGCCATCTAACGGATTTTTCACACGCGATCGACTTACTTTGAAGATAACATCAAATTAAGAGCAATGAGCAGTTTTCAAGTAGGTATTTATAAATTTCCCAGTGATTCGCTAGATGGCGCAATCAGTCCCTGTAAATGTTATGTGTGGTATGATATTTCATGTGGACCCTAATTTATGGAAAATTGTTTTAGGTTTTTTACATTAAATATCTTAATACTTCGCAGTTAATATGTATTTTTTTTTTAGTGCTATGTACATTTTAAATGACAGAGAGTGATTCAAAACAAAACTTTTCAGTAACAAGTAAAATATGTATTTTACTTGTTTACTTTTTATCTCTATTTTCTTATAGGTAAAATAAAGTTAAATATGGCAGGACCGTAAATGTCATGATGATGGTTGGTTTATCAAATATTTCCTATCTATCATAGACAAAAAAGGAACTTTTAATTGATAGTGAGAGTAGCGTCATCTGGTGTTGCTTTTAGAAACCACCCGAAAATACCTACTGGAAAACTGCTCATTGTGTTATGTACTATATTCTTAGAAATAAAGCATTTGAATTTTTTTTTTAATGTAGATAAAGTAGTTTAAGAGACTGCACATAACTCGGTACTAAAAAAACTCGCCTAATCTTGTTTTTTCGCCTAGACTCGATCGCTGTAAGGTCAACAGATCTTACCTAACCTACTTTTTCATATCATTCTCGGAATTTGATCAAATATTTAAGTTACAATTTGTCATTTCTGACGTCATGTCATGACGACCCGTTTGTGAACGCTACTTCTGGTGCAAGGGTTGCGGGTTCGATCTCCGCACAGTACAAACATTTGTGTGTATGAACATGTCTGTTTGTATTGGTCTGGGTGTTTCTTTGTATTATTATAAGTATTTATTTACAAAAGAAAAGTCATGGTCGTCATCGTCAGCCCATTTAAGTCCTCACTGCTGGGGCACGGGCCTCCCTCAATCACATGAGGGGTAATTGCCATACTCACCACGTTTGGCAGACGGGTTGGCGAGGGTTTAGATATAAATGCAGAGTTTTCCTTCTCTAGGTGCTGATGATCATGCCAGCAGCTTTACCTTAGTCGCCTTTTACGACACCTCGGTAAGAGTGAGGGTGGCCTATTCTACTCTGCCGGGGACCACACGGCCACCGCGCGATTTATTTCGCGAAGTAGACATTCTGAGATGTTGACATTTCGCGAAGTTGGCATTCAGAGAGGTTGTCATTTGGCGAAGTTGGTTTTATGTGAGGATCCGATTTTGGTCTCGGTGTGTATTAACATATGTTGATTTAAATGCCTTTTCATAGGAAACTCTACATTGCAATGGCTGCATCGATGCAGTTTTTCCGCGCTGTGCAGTAAAATGTGTCTATTTAAATTACTTTTATCCGAGAACGTTTTATTGCAATGACTGCATATATGCGGTTTTTCACCGGTGTGTATTAAAATGTGTTGATTCAAATTACTTTTCTGAGTGAACTCCTTATTACAATAATTGCATCGATGCGGTTTTTCCCCAGTGTGCATTAAAATGTGTTGATTCAAATGATTTTTCGCTGAGAAAGTTTTGTTGCAATAACTGCACCGATGCGGCTTTTCCCCGGTATGTATTAGCATGTGTTGATTCAAATTATTTTTCTGAGTGAAAGCTTTGTTGCAATGCCTGCATTGATGCGGCTTTTCACCAGCGTGTATTAAAATATGTGTGTTCAAATGACTTTTATGCGAGAACACTCTACTACAAAGAGTGCACGCGTAAGGTTTTTCCCCGGAGTGTATTAACATGTGTCTATTTAAATTACGTTTATCTGAGAAAGCTTTGTCGCAACGACTGCATCGATGCGGTTTTTCTCCTTCATGATTCCTCAGATGTTTTTCAGCTGTGTGTTCTTGTATACTTCTATTTAAGAATTCATCTTCATTTAATATTTCACTATTACGGGCACAACGTTGTAAATTTGACTTGGAGCTATTTTCTTGCTGATTTTGAACGGTTGCATCTGAGTTCACCACGTCAGTGCTGCATTCTCTCTCTTGATTCACATTACTTGAATCAGGTAAGCTGGATTCTTGAGCATCAATCAGTGCGTTGCTCTGTATCCATGGTATTGGTGTTGATCTTTCCTTTTTCACCTTGTCTGGACATTCCCTGTTATGATCAATTCCTGGAAAGAATACAAGGAGACCAGATTGATATAAATTGCAGGAGATCATACTTTTGAATAAAAATTAATCCTGAAACTTAGGATACTTTGATATAAATACGACATTTTCGTTTTATGGATTTTATTTTTTAGCTCGACATTCCCGCCGTATTGGGCGAAATATTGATCTTTATATAAATTAGAAATTTTTATGGAAAATAGAAATATTGATCTTTATATACTCTACATACTAAAAAAAAAGCAGACCCCAATCCTATGGGACTTAGAAGTTATTTCAAATATACCATTTTATAGAGGGTTGAAAAAAATCGATTTTCAAAACATATTTCTCAAAAACCAAGCTTGCTCAATAAATGGGGATTAAAAATGTAACACTGAAATTATATAAACTTCATGTCCGAATAATGGTCTTCTTAAAACACTGTGCTTCGTGGGATCTTGCTCATTAGAGCCGCTACTGATAGTAAGTAAGTAAGTAAGTCCCCAGGCAGCTCGTCGTGTCATTAGCTACGGGGGTGTCCCCAGGCAGCTCGTCGTGTCATTTGCTACGGGGGTGTGGGGGCTCGTCGTGTCATTTGCTACGGGGGTGTCCCCAGGCAGCTCGTCGTGTCATTTGTGAGGCCCCGAGCGGCGGCTTGAAACCTAAGGCCACCAATGACTGTCAAGCGTCTAACATATGTGATTGGTGGCAGACGAGCAGACAGATCGCCTGATGGTAAGCGATTGCCGCCGCTCATAAACACCCGCGACACCATTTCACTCACAAGTGCGCTCCAAAGCTTTAAACCCTCCTTTCCGCCGGATTGGGCCTCCGCTCCGGTACCCTCACTCACGCAGCGAAACACAGCACAGGTCTGCTTCACGCCGGTTTTCTGTGAGGCCTATCACTCCGGTCGACCCGGCCCATTCATGCCAAAGCGTGGCTCTAACACGGTGGTGGTATGAAAAGGTCTTGTGCGCGACTGCTTCGGACGCAACAGGGAACGACACTCTGACGAGTGAAGGTAGGTGTGAAGAGTTACGGTATCATCATCTTCAGCAACCCACACTCGTCCACTGCTGGACATAGGTCTCCCCTAATGTACGCCACTGCTCCCGATTTTCGGCCACTCTCATCCAGCCCACACCGGCCAGCCTTCGAATGTCATCATCCCATCTTGTCGCAGGGCGTCCTACACTACGCTTACCGAGTCGTGGTCTCCACTCAAGGACTTTACGGCTCCATCGGCTGTCAGTTCTGCGGCTAATATGACCAGCCCACTGCCACTTCAGTTTGCTAGTTTGAGTTACCGTATACTAACCCTCTATTTCTATCTCCATCTCCTCTTTGACGTCAGGCGGCTCAAACTTGACGCGTACCTCCGTGTCTGGGGACCGCTCCTGCAGGTGTAAAAATATTTCAACAGGTACCTATGCAGGACTGTCAGCTGAAGTCACAGTACATATACACGAAGACTTTTAATCGGTCATCAGGACCTACTGATTCCGACTAGGTGGATGATGGCCATTGCTATAGTAATAGTAGTTACATGTTTTCTTTTTGTTTAGGTTTTATTTTAAATTTTATTAGATATCTAAATTTAATTGGAATGTATGGTCTTCCTACATTTTTATGAAGTGAAGAAGATACGTCATCAATCATTATTGATAGATGCCTACTTCAGAACAGTTTATCTTTCTGAATCATGTACACGTGTCATAATAAGATAAAGTAAATAATTAGTAAAAGTTTGGAATACGGATGAGCCGGAGGCATGTTTAAATTATTACGATCAAGATGTGTAGAAAGCTATTTTAATTTTCTTTGTTTTATTTGACGTTGTCTGCCATTTGACAGTTTTCTACCAATAACATGAAAAACTTTAAATCTCTAATGAGGTTTGTTATCATCACTGTACCTGTACTTATGAAGATGTTTTATTTGTAACAAGGAGGAGTAGGATGACCATATTCATAGTTATTAACTTAAAGTCCCAGACAAGAAAAAAAAATGGAACGCTGAGATGTAACTACTATTACTATAGCAATGGCCATCATCCACCTAGTCGGAATCAGTAGGTCCTGATCACCGATTAAAAGTCTTCGTGTATACGCTAAAGCAGTATGGATACTACGAACAAACGCTCGAAGTGTTTCACGCACACAGGCGCTCCCTTTACACGGATTCTAAGGTCCCATCGGAGTACATCGCAGGCACTAAATTCAGGGCTGTCGATTTTGCCAGAGTGTCGCTTCGTTTGTTTTGGTAGAGAAAATAAGTAGGTACAATATAAAATGTTATCAAAAAAAGCTTTTTGAATTCATTAAAGTGACATGTTGGTGGACTTAAGGGGCTTTCTTCCTAATTTTGAAGAAATTGATTTATCTGCTGTAATTTACTTATTTAGGGGCGTCAGATAGGGGGGATATTGGCACTCAGTGTGACTTGGCCCGGTCTAAGAATACAAATGTCTATATATAACTATTAATTACATAACCATGCACAAATGTTGGGTCCGTTTTTGTACGCGAAAAATTGATTCACGCCAAAAGTGGCCGCTTTTGGTGTGAACCAATTTTTCGCGTACGCTTTGGACCCAACATTTGTGCATGGTTATTTAATAAATAGTATAAGTGTTTGCCGAGAGGATTGTAACCCCGAAATTGTTTAAAATAGATCTCGTTTAGAAGCTTAAAATCATAATGGATTTGCGTCGCTAGTATGCCCTACCCGTCACCTTAATAGGAAAGTGCTATTCTGGAAAAAAGGTCACAGGGTGTGAAAGAGATCCAACCGGCCCTGACGCAGATTCTATACGGGTGCAGTAGAGAAAGACACGTTGACATCTGCCAGTTTAGTCATATATTTTTATTTCGATATGAAGTGACATTTTGATTTAATTTTAACAAAATAGTTAAATCCGTTTCATCAAAAAACATTAGTGTTGGCGCGGGAATCGAACCCTAACGTCTCAACCGGCGCTCAAATCTCTGCACGGGGTCGACGTCATAAAAGAAAGTTATGTGAAAGTTATTTAGGCCGCCATTTTGTGAAAAAGTCAAAATGGCGGACACAGGTAGTGGGCCAAAAGTGCCAAATCCCTTTTCATTTAGGTTTTTATACTATATGAGATTACCTGAAGGACGTAATTCTCGAACACTGGACGGGACACACAAAGTGAAGAGCAGACATCCGACGTATCCATCAGTCTTATGTATGCCTCTGTAAGCTGAAATATAACATTCGATATGAGACATCATAACGCTTACGTGCGCCTTCTCAACTTAACAGAGAAGGCAAACATTCTTGTGACTGACAACGAAAATACTTCTAATAACATGTTTACTCCGTCATTTTTATTATTCGAAGTTCTGGGGAGCGTTCGTTGCAGAGTGTACACTGAGACCATATTAATTGATCTATTGTGACCTCCGCTCCCACTTATAGATCCGTATAATGGCCCTGGGAGCGATAGTCTTAACATCCATCCTCCATTGAATTGAATTGAATTGAATCCTCCGGGCAAATGTGGTAGCTGCCAAGTGTTCGGATTCTTGAGGTATGTACGTCTTTTGACGGTATGCAAAGGAAGTGCATACCTCAACCTATGTGCATATTGCTACCATTAGCTCGGCGGTGAGGGAAAGCTGCACGTTTCGGATAGTTTCTGTAACGCGTAACCATGAAAAAGTTGGTCTGGTTCCCCTGTTATAAGGTTGCGAAGGTCAGTCGGCACGGCGGTCGCTTCATCCAAATCCTGAATCATTGTCCAAGTGTACCCCGAGCTCCAGAGCGACAGCTTTGGACGCGCAGGTAGTAGAAAGGCAGTGCAAATCAGAATAAATAATGATATTGTATAAATATTACATTAAATAATACTTGACGGAAAGAATGGTCACTGTTTTGAGACTCATAAAAATATTTTTTACAAGTGTCAGTTAACAATAATCTTAATTACAATAATGGTGATTATTGTTCCTTGTAGCACTAAATCACTACATAAGTTTGTCTCAAAAGAAAAAGAAAAGAAAAGAAGTAGTCACAGCCAAAAACACAAATATATTTAAGAATAGACTAGACAACTACTTATAACATGGAAAATAAGATATACTTGTAATATAACTATACAGGCAAATCAGTTCCTGAACTGCCTGCCTGAATAATGAATAATAATAATAATAAAAACTGTTACTGTAAATTTGGGTAACTTTGAATTACCTTGTATCTTTGAATAAAATGATATCTATGTTGAATGGATCGACCTTTAGATACCGTTTTAAATTGTATAGGAATTCCAAGGAATAAAATAAAAAATCTTTAAACCAGTTTTATTCAAAGTGAGAAGGTAATTCAAAGTTACCCAAATTGACTGTAATACAGTTTAAAATCTCTCATTATCTATAATTAATATGACGGAGATTAACACGAAATGTATAACGTCTTAATTAATTATAGTTGCAACGGGAACATCTAAAAAACTATCTCTCATTGTCGCCACAATCAATGTAAATTATTGGTGGCGCTAATTTTGTTTAGTGATATAGATGGCAGACAAACCGACGGATCAACTGATGGTAAGCGATTACCGCCGCCCATGGACACCTGCAACACTAGTTAACCTCCCTTCCCTTGGATTGGGAGTCCGGTACCCTCACTCACCGAAACACACATGCACTGCTAGACGCCGGTTTTCTGTGGCTCTCCCACTGTTAAATTCTCCCTCTACTAAGTTTCGCAGTTGAGGGCCATAAATCATGTATACTTAAAACATGCATATGGGGGGATATATAATAATTTAAAAGTATCCATCTATGATATACGTATACATAATATACTACCTCAATCCCGCTATCAAGTGCCAGTCGGAGAAGCTCGTCAGCCTTCACACACTTCTCCGTGAAGGCTTGATTCTTCCTCAGCAAGTGATGACAGAGGTAGCACACTTTCTTAGGCCTGTTATCTCCATTCTGGAGCTGAGAAATTTAAAAACAAGAATGTTTAACTAGAGTTTGCCCATGCTTATACTGCATAGTGAATGTGTCACAAAATATCTCAGAAATCATTCAATATTCCTGACAGGACAGGCACAGCCTAGTGTAAAGACCAGCTTAATGTAATACTTGTAAAAATGTATATTGAAAATAAAGTATTTACTTTACTTTTACCACAGAATAAATATAAGGGGACAGTCACAGAAGAATCACTGCCGCATTAAAATATATATCTTCACCTCCCAGCAATAAGGTCTAAAACAACATGGTCCTGCTGGCTTGTCTACCCGATCGCGAGGTGCATTAATTTTTTAAATTCAAAGTATATATTTGTAAGTTAACCCACGATTGATTCTGATGACCGTAACATAGGTGCATGAGCTATGTCAGAGCCCGATCAATGTGATATTGTGAAATATTAAAAAAAAAATGATTCTCACAACATCTCATAGGTTGACTTGATTCTGTACTAAGTAGCTTAAGCACTTGTGTTACAGATATCAGACAACAGAGGAACACAAATATATACTTAAATACATATATTACACCCAGACACCCAACAAACACAAGTGTTCATCGCACGAATGTTTGTCCAGGGTGGTCCAAATACATAAGATATAATTGAAATATTAAATTAAAGGGCTCCTTGGCAAAGAGTACTTTTGTGATGTATTTACTGAAACAATTAGCCATCTAGCCAATGTGGTTCTACTTACCGGTATATCGGTTATTCTTTCGTACACGTCCTGCAGAGGCGTGTCGGCGATCGCGTACATGCGCGCGTCCACCGCTAAACACATCCTGCACGCCGCCAGCTCCGACATCGTTTGTACACAAATAAGAACAGAACATTGGTACCTAACTTCCAAAATCAATGGGTAAAGTGCGCTGAGTCAGTTTAGGACGAGGCGCGATGGCAAAACTGCACTAATAGTGCTTTATAATTATATTACCATAATATTATTAGTACAAAATTACACTATTTACCAATTTATTTTATCTTTTTTTTTTTTTTAATTAATTGATGGCTGCTACTATGTCTTGCGACACTTTTATAATTTTGCCAATGTCGAGTGATGTGAGTGATTAAAGAGACACGCGTTTTTTGGAAGATTGACCGGTGTGGTGAGTGGATTTTATTTTAATGAGTTTGACATCACCTAAAACAAAACAAACATACACATGGACAATACAGACAAAGAAGACACATGTAAACGTATGGACAAAAAATAAATTAATTAAAAATTGTATATTAAGTGAGAGGGAGATTCATTCAAAGTCTAATATTATATTTGTTAATATATATACATAAATATTTTATAACAGAGGAAAAGGATAAAGATAGAAGAAAAGGAATGTTAATAGGGCGGGGGATTTTTGGGGGTAGAATGTCATACAGCGAGACTTGGTATTTTTGACAGTTAAAGAAAATATGCTTCTGTCGTACCTTCCTTCTAAACCGCACTCACAGATCGAAGAGTCTTTAATGTGAATTTTGTTAAGGAAAACCGGAGTGCAGGCGTGGCCAAGGCGCAGGCGACATATGGTGGAGACAATAAATTTGTCCAAGGCTTTCTGTTTGGAAAACCAAGGCCTCCGGGGGATCAGAGGTTGGATGCCTGCGTAATGGCGACCCTTGATTTAGAGAGCTCGTTATATCTATTTTGCCAATCGTCTTTTAACGTTTTTGTTGCAGATGGCAAGATGTCGAGGGCATAGTTATGCTGACAGAGTGGTGCCTAAGCTGGATGGCCTCCCTGGCCCAAGTGTCGACCTTGCTCGTTACCACGGATACCACTATGACCTGGTATCCAAACTAAAGCGACCTCTATATTGTCCTGATGACATTGGAATAACAGTGCTTGATTTTAAGTATTATAGGTGAGATACCTTTTTTCCTAAACATATTTCCTAGTAAGTGCAACTAAACAGCTTTTAGAATCTGTGAAAATAACTGATTTATTTAATTTGTGTGAGTGGACATACAATAGGGCTTCTAGTACTGCCAGGGATTCTCCTGTGAACACAGAGGATTCTTTGGGGCATTTAAAATTTAATATGATCTGGAACTTAGGAATCCAGACAGCGCTTCCTACGGTTTCTTCAACAGATGACTTTGAGGCATCAGTGTATATTGGGAGCCACTGGTGCCAATCTTTTTTGAGGTATGTGTTGAAGTTATATTCGGCAATGGGGTCATTTTTCTGGATTCCAAAGTCCAGGATAATTCGGGGTTCAAATATTAGAGCATCATATGGAATTTGGAAAAGGGGATTTATTGGAAATTGTACCACTGGGTATGTGAGGGTAGAGAGTTTTCTGAAGCTAATAATTGTTAAGGGAGGGTTTTTATGGGCCCAATATTTGCAAGAAGGTTGGGAAATCAACTCGGATAAGTTTTGAAGACGGGCGATGAGAGGATGGCCACTAGATTGGTTAGTTTTAAATATGAACCTATCCGAGAGGTATTGACGGCGGAGGTCTAGTGGGGGATCGACAGCTTCTACCTGCAGGGCAATTTTTGGGGAAGACTTCATTGCTCCTAGCACAGCTCTTAAGGCCTTCATTTGGAGTTTCTCCAACCTGTTCAATGCTTCTTTGTTACAGGGTTCCAGGAGGAAAGAAGCATAATCCAAATGGCTGCGGACCACGGCATTGTAGAGAAGTTTTTGGCTATAAGGGTGAGACCCCCACCAGACACCTGAGAGAGATCTGATCATATTAATTCCTTTTTCGCATTTTTGGGCCACTTGATTGAAATGGGGGACACCTGTCAATCTTGAGTCAAGGATTACACCGAGGAATTTTGTTTGGTCAGCGAGCGGCACAGATTGACCATTACAATTAATGTCAATCGACGGGGTGGATCTTTTTCTTGAGAATACCACGGTCTTACTTTTGGGGATTGAAAGGGACAAACTGTGTTCAAGAAGCCATTCGTTTAAATAGTAAAGGGCGTTGTTTAAGCGGCGACTAATATTATCGAGTGATCTATCTGCGACATATAGACAAAGGTCATCTGCATACTGTAGCACATTACTGAAACACGAAACGCATTGCTCAAGGTCGTATGTATAAATGTTGTACAGAATAGGACTCAGAACGGAACCTTGGGGTAAGCCCTGCCAGAGATTTCTGGGGGGGAGGATGTTGTCGAAAGATCTAATTTTAATTGTCCTACCCATTAGCAGGTTTATTGCGCAGTGGACTAACCTCACTGGAAGACTCATGCGAAGCATCTTCTGTCTGAGCACCGGAAGTTGTACGTTATCATACGCAGCTGCAATGTCCAGAAATACACCTACCAAGTGTTCTTCTTTAGAGAAGGCGAGTCGATCGCCCCCACCACATCTTCTGACCTGGGAGAACATCCCGCATCTCGCCGAGAGGCAAGCGCGGGTGTCTCGACCAGGTCCAGTTCGACGGTCGGCCCCCCCATGCCCATCCTTGCAGTCTCTGCCCTCCCTTCCTCTACATCATCCAGGAGATCTTCCACCTCCTCATCATCCCCCTTTCTATCCACCTCCTCAAGGAGTTTGAAGAGGCAGGCGGAGATTCCCAGATTGATGTAGAAATCCCTTTCTTTGATGAGGTCCGCTGATGCCCCATCCATCATCACGATCCGACGGGTAGTGGTCCCTTCCACCTTGGTGTCCACTATCCGCCAGTTCGCCGTCCGGAGTCCCGGCACGCTCTTCTGCATCATCCCTAATAACCTGGAAACCTCGATCGTGGTGGATCGAGTCTTCCAGGCCATCTTAATGGGTCGAGGCAGATCCCGTGCGGACACCACCTTCAGCTTTGTCCCCTTGACGGTCTTCTCGTCGAGGACCCCTCGTAGCCACTGCGCCGATTGCTCTCCGTCGCATCTGACATAGATAATGCCCGATGTTACGGAGCCCAAGTGCGTTTCAGGGGGAGGTCCTGGAATTTTCTCCAGCTCATCAAATATGAGGTGCTGGAGATCATCATATATAGCCTCCTCGAGCATTGTTGCCGGATAGTTGTAGGCGGTGATGGCCATTTTAACGGTCCCCAGTGCTCGCGCATACGACCCGGAAGTCCTTATGCGCTTAGCACTGGTTTCCTTTTGGCTGTCCCCACTTACTTCTCTCCCTCTCTTCTGACGTTCACCTGAGGGGATATCCTCAGCCTGCTGTCTCTGCAGCTGAGTATTTCTCCTCTGGGCTCCTGTCCTCTTCTTCCGCCTCTTCTTTCCTCCCCCAGCCCCTTCAGTCTCTCCCCTTGAGGGGTCGTCAGTCCGGTCACCTTTTGGATCCCGGTTTGAAGTCCCCCCAGAACTGCGAGACGTCCCGGGAACAGGTTCGGTTGGTCCCACGGCAGCAGGCAAACGTTCTTCCCCTCGGGGATCCCCACATACTGGTCCCTCGGGGCCTGGCGTCTTTTGGACACCGGCCCAACTCGGTCCCAACGTCGTGGTTGCTCCTCGAGGGCGAGTCTTACCCTTGGTAAGGTCAAGGCCTCTCTCACCAGGCGGGCCATCAGCCTTTCGGTTGAAGTCCCATCCTGGTGGGATTGGCCTCTTTCCTTGACCAGGGAATTGTTTATCCGCAACCTTCCCCCCTTTATGACCTGAGGCCCTACTAGACTCTACTGTTCGCCATCCTCCACCAGTCAGCTCGGAGCCCGGGTTGGACCCTTCCTCAACTGGCCTCAGATTGGCCACGCTGTCGTCATTTTTGACGGTCCTCCAACCTGGAGTCCCTGTCCTTTCTGTCTCTGCCGAGACCGCAGGCTTCTTAGCTTTCGCACCACCGCCGCTAGTGGTCCCTACTCCTACCACTTCTCGCAAAATTTTGCCCCCCCCAGAATACGAGGGGCAGCCTGAGCTTAGCTCAGGGGAGGATTCTCCGGCACCACCGGTACCTCCCTGGGGTAATTTACTTTTTAACTTTGCGTCCATGATCATTTTTTTTTCCTTGTGTCGTCTACTGCTAGGCTCGCCCCTAGCCACGCATCCTTTGGCCCGACCAGCCTTGGATTGGCGGATTTGGCAAGGATAGGGATTTAGGTTAGGACGGTATGGGGGTGTTTGAATGGATTGTAGGCTAGGACCTTTTGGGTTTTAGGATCAATTATGATACTACTGTCTCAGGATTCTGGGGGTGAGACAGGAGTGGCTCGAGGTTGTCGGGTTCGCGTACCCGTACACTGTCCACAGCTGCCGGACAGGCAACTGCTTCCAGTGCCCCCTGACAGTAGCGCACGGTGGTTTCTGTTACGTCTATTTCTGTGAAGTGAACTAGACCAAAAACAGGGCCGACAACCTCGAGAAGGTTAGTCCACCGCACTTGCCTTGAGGATCAATCACGACTGTTGCGCTTCCCCCAAGACCACGCCACCTTAGCTCCCCAAAAAGAAGAGCTAAGGTAGGCCTGTACCTATACTATGCAAGCAAGCAGAGAGACAAAGCAAAGCAAGCGAGCCTATAAACAGTTAAAGCATAGAAACAGACCCGCCCCAAAAATTGTTGACTAACCCACAGAGAACATTGAATATGGACTAATCAAACTAGCGAGCGAAACTTGGCTGCCGCGGCCGGCCGCCACGTTGCCGCGTGTTGCCTTGTTTTAAAATATTTGGTAGCTGATAACCGGTGCGAGATGTGATAACGCTGATAGTACGTAGTATAGAACGTTACAGGCCTGATAGCGGTTTTTAGTTACGTTTCGGTATAGCGGACACATGTCTAGAATTTAGTAAAGTTCAGTCAATACGATAAAAAAAAAATAGTTTCTATTTTTGAAATGTCGCTTTTGACAGCTCACGTCAAAACGGAACGACTGATAGCGTGCTGACAATGCAACGCTCAGAGCCAATTGGGGGTGATCTGTGGCTCAGACAGAGCGTATCTCGGAACGCGGCCTTAGTAGACCCATCCCTATATAGTTTGTGGTAGACCCGACCCGTATCAGTATAGGCTCAGTCAGAATCTTTTGAGTTCTACTATGCCAAAGAGTAGTATTATATACCGGAAAAAGAGAGCCCTCTTGAGAGATTTTTATGCAAACTCTTTGAAAGCAGCGCCTCTAGCGAATTGATCCGAACTTTACGTTACGTCACGACCGTTACGTCATGACCGTTACGTCACGACCGTTACGTCACGACCGTTACGTCACGACCGCTACGTCACGGTATTTTCAAATGTTACTAGGACACTAGGATACGACTATTTCTTCTTATATAATAAATTATCAACTTTTTCTACGCGAAACTAATGTTGATAATTTATTATGAAAGAAGAAATAGTCGTATCCTAATAGCATTTGAAGAGCTAATATTAATACCAGAAGGGAAGTGATTGAGTAAAACTACAAAAATAAATTATAAATACATTTATTAATATAAAAAAACTTTTTGTTTTCTATTTTTATAATGTTTGAATTTGTTATAAATAATGTATTTGGGCCGCTCTCTTTACTTCATCATCACCATCAAAAGTTAATTTTCCAATTAAAATAACATTTATTGATGTATTTAAAAAATACCTTTTCTTCCTTATGAACATCACACTCAAAAGGACAGTCTATTAATAAATCTTGATACAATAATTTGATTGGGTTAGGAAAAACATGGACTGGTGTACCTGAGAGACAATAATACATTGTTTACATTAATGCTGAGGGATATTCTTTGCCTGTCCTATGATAGTATCATATGATAAGTAATATAAGAGTCGACTAGAAGGCAAGATGCACATAACACCTGTGTGAGAGAAGGAAAAACCGAAATGAATCCTCTCTTGCTATGTGATAGCAGTAGGATAAAGACCTCCGATGATCGTCACATTTCAGTGGCGTGAGTTAGGAGTGGCCTGTGTCCAGCAGTGGACGAATATGGGCTGATTATGATAAATTATTTAAGTCGGGTATTTCCATATTCAGATCAGAGGGGCTACTGCGCAACTTTATGTTAAACAATGTTTAGCTTGCTAGCAACGTTCAACAGAACAAAACAGCAAAAATCTATCGAAATGTGGAATTCAAATGACACAGTCATGTTTCTTAACGATATTCGATTAGAACAAAGGCGATTGGGCGGTAGGCCCCCAGTATTGAAATACATGTTTTCGTTCAGGATGTAGGTATTAAAACTTTCAGTTTGCTGAGGATGAGGATCATAACACAGGTTAAAACTTACCAGTTCCATACCCACGGCCACAATATACAATGCTGGCCTGGCATAATTAACTTTTCAACACATACTTTAGCGTCCGTATCGCAATAACAGTTTCACTAACAACTACTAGGACGGAGGAGACTGAAACGTATTTATAATATTACTCTTTGACCGAAATTCAACTCAACGTTTGTGTTGTATCGATAACTGAATTTCTCTTTTTCAAGTAAGGATTCTTCAGGATATTTTTTGGTGAAAAATAAAATGCACGCCATTTGCAAAAAAATCTCAGATCTGTTTTTTTATTTGCTCAAAAAAAGTTATGGCCCTGGGTATAAATGTAGTTTTATAAATTTAAGTGGACTGTAAAAAATCTGCATTGGGCGTATGTATTTTGGCTACGTTAAATTCGGAAATATGCTATCCATTCTATAAACAGTTTGTTTGTGTTGTCAGCTGTTGTCTGTTCTATCATGACACCATTTTGACTTTTACACATTCCAATTTACCATTTTTTTAAATTAGTCATTCATTCGTAACAATTCATTAGATTTTATTTTGTCTAGACATTTCAAACTAGTAAATATTTCTTGATAAATAAGAATAGGTAATTTGAAAAATTGTAAATTAATTAAATAATTTTTATAGGATGTAAATAATGAGATAGCGGCATCTAGCACAACTTTAAGAGACTACAAAGAAGCCTATTTCAGGATCATGTCGCTAGATAACTCTGCTTTCTATGAAAAAAAATCCTATGTTCCGACTGTCATACCCCTGTACTATGCTCTATGGTCTGGTCGTGTTGTTGGTTGTTATTTGATATCACGTGGATATCACGATGGTTATGTTATAATATTCTGCTGAGTTAAAGTGTAATTAAAAAAGACTATGATTGCAGTTTTGCCATGGCGCCTCGTTCTAAACTGACTCGGTTTGACTCGGCGCACTGTACCCGTTGATTTTGGAAGTTATCAATATTCTGTTCTTGTTTGTGTACAACAAACAATGTCGGAGCTGGCAGCGTGCAGGATGTGTTTAGCGGTGGACGCGCGCATGTACGCGATCGCCGACACGCCTCTGCAGGACGTGTACGAAAGAATAACCGATATACCGGTATGTACAACCACATTGGCTAGATGACTAGTATTTTCAGTATATCCCAAGAGTATCTACTCTTTGTCCAGTTGTGAGCCGTTAGATGTTTTGACGAGCGCTGCTCTTGTGGCCTTTAAACGGAAACTTATGTTGGCCAAAACAGAAAGCTTGGATAGGAAGCTTTTTCTGTGGTCATCACCATGCCACATGTAGGGAATAAGATAGTGTGAGGGACTAACCCTAACCAAAACCCCTGGGGTGTCCATCTCAGCACAATCACCGTCGGAAACCCCACAGTCGGGGCTGGTACTGATGGCTTGCCGGGCTAGCACTTCTCTGGTGTATGACTTAAAAACACCCAGTAACGTCGTCCTCCGTAGATTTTTATGCTCAGCAAGCCACTTCCCAGTACTGGGTATGCTCACGTACTCCGAAGGCCCGATTAGTCGACTCTTACGACAGGCTGTTAATAACTTGGCAGTATTCTAAACACTCCTAGCCACATGGCACATTGATAGGAGTGACTCAAATTTAAAACTGATTTTGCAGAGTAAAATCTATTGGCTTGTGCACAATACTTACATAGTTATATATCAAACATTTTGTATACCTACTTCCTATGTAACTACTTAATTAATAACCTTTAAATAGTACACTCAATGACTGATATACTTAGTTTTTATGATCTGTATTTTGTACAAAAACTCACTATACCCTAAAATATATTAATTAATATTTGAGAGTTCTTCTCAGTCGAGATGTTCTTGGAGTTACCTAGCTCATTGTGCCACGAATGAAAAATGCATGAAAACACGAAAACACATACAAACCAAGTTTCATCGAAATAGCTAGAACCGTTACCGAGATTACTGAAATAAATTACCAAACAAACAAACATCACATCACAATAAAGCAAAAACTCGCACAAAATTAATGCACAAGTGGACTGCGGGTGAATGCTAGTTTTATTTTAGGGTCTGAAATCATTTTATTTATTTTTCAGCCTATAAACAATCAGTCTATAATAATCCTAATAGCCATATAATAGCCTAATAGTCAGCCCATAATAATCAGTTCCTGAACTGCCTGCCTGAATAATGAATAATAATAATAATAAACCATCCCACTGCAGGGCAAAGGCCCCCATCACAGAAATCAAGTCATCACTACCATGGTGGGATTAGGCTTAATCACCACTCTTGCCAAATGCGGATTGGTGATCACAAACCCGAGCTATGTTCGAAAAATTCGAAACATACTATACAGGACCCCGAGATCATGACCCAGTACTTAAACCACTAGACCACCAGGGCATTAAAATCACTTTGCAGTTTTTTTATTTTTTATATTCACTTTCCACGGAGAGCTAACTAAAGACTAATGCATTTTTTTAATCCGGTCATACTAGGTACTACAAGTTAGTATCGATAACCAAGTCAATGAATCAGATATCACATAAATAATTAAAAACAGTGAATTGCATGAATACACAAAAACGAAAGAAGAGGTTGAGCACAGAGCAAGAGCATACAAGTTCTGCCTAGAAGCTCATATTAATAATAACCTATCAACATTGTTATTTTTTTTTTCCAATAATATCTTGCGATCGCCTTGACAAGCCTTTAACGGATTGGTTATGGGGGGGTTTATTGACGGGAGAGAGTAGTTCCTCCAGTTAGAAAACATTCTCTTATTAAATTAGGGAGTATCATTAACCAAGTCCCAAATATGTTGTCTCTTGAGCCTTCTGCCATTCATTTGTTCGGATCAACGGTGTTATGTGGACAAATAATTAGCACCCACCATCAATCTGTCAAAGGCTTCTCAAGCCAGTCACAAAGGTCTTTGCTTAAATATAATGCCTGTAGCTTAAAAATTCTTGTCCTTATTTTTCTCAGCTCCAGATTGGAGACAAAAGGCCTAAGAAAGTGTGCTACCTCTGTCATCACATGCTGAGGAAGAATCAAGCCTTCATGGAGAAGTGTGTGAAAGCAGACGAGCTTCTCCGACTGGCACTTGATAGCGGGATTGCGGTAATATATTATGTATACGTATATCATAGATGGATACCTTCAAATATATCTTTCACCTTAACT
>CM032491.1:4043314-4096351 GCA_019059595.1 Marasmia exigua | reverse complement strand
AGCGGTCACTATTGAACTTTTTATTATTTATTTAGTATCTATTTATGTTATTGTGTTTGTTATATTATTACCTGTATTAACTGTATGTTCTTTTTACTTATTGTGTCAAATAAAGATTCATTCATTCAAATTAAGACATCACTTTACAAGTGGCTAGTCGCACGCACTTTTTACTCCGTGCAAGAATTTCTTGAGTACAGGGAAAATCAGCAAATCGTAAATATAATTAATTAATTTGTTACCGTAGCAAAATGTGATACTCGTAAAGTTGACATTGTAATTTTTAAATTGTATTTGCATGCTGTTTGTCAATGGCTGGATAGGCGATCATGATAACTGTTACCATCTACTTATTTGTAAACCCTGTTCAAAAGCAAATAAACTATTCTATTCTATTTTATTCTATTCATTCAAATTGATAAAGAATATTTTTTGAATGAAATAAACACCTCCGTCACGATTTATTTAGTACGAATTAGTGCCATTTACCTCTGTCACGCTTTATATATTTTTTTATATAGTTCAATCATGCTAAAGTACCTACGAGGTGATAAAAAAATGACATTATTTCATGGTAAATTAGGAATATCTTGATGGTGTAACATATATTTTTTATATAATTAATTACTTCATAAATTACTGAGGACGTTCTCATTGTCGATAAAAAAGAAGAAAGACCCATTCTTTGTTTATTGCAATAAATTACTTTCGCCTCCTGAGCTTGTCACCTCCCAATCGGGGCTATCGCGTGCAAGAAATCTGCAAGATGGCGTACTTAGGACTGAGGCCATCTATAAGATGATTGGGTATTTTTAGTTGTGATATGTCAAATTGTCAGTTGACGAATCAATCAGCCAATGATGTTGAAGTTGGACCTCAGTTCACAAGCACGCCATCTAGCGGATATTTCACACGCGATAGCCCCCATTGTAAAGCTAGTGGATGCTTGTGGCACAAAACATGATAACAATGTATAATAGATATTGAATTTTTATCCACCTGCTGGAGCAGTCTACAGATCTCGAGGTGAAAGAGGATGCGTCCCTGGAGGCGCTCGTCAAGGACGAGCTCCCTGACCTTAAAGAGGAGACGGAGTGATAAAATTAGAGAAAAACACTGTTGAAGATTGAAATGTTTACTTGTCAACAAGATGAAAGGAAGGAAGAAAAGACAATAGAAAAGTAAAAGTCTAGATACAAAATAGTAAATGGAATATCAATTAAACTAATAGAAATATAGCCAGTACCTATTTAACATAGAGGCTACATTACAACACCAGCCCTTAATTGAGATTCCATAGTTGACTAAATAACCTAACTATGTCAAGTGCACAACCCTAAACCGACAGTACATTTGGAATGCGCAACCCTACCTAACGGCTTTGTCAGCATATCGGCACACATGTCACTAGTTGGTACATATTCAATTAAAATAGTGCCTTCAGCGACTTTTTCCCTTATGAAGTGAAAACGGGTATCGATATGCTTAGTCCTGTTGTGATGAATAGGATTAAGTACAATCTTATGTGCACTCTGACTGTCATTGTGCACGGTAACCGGAGTCAGAGAGGTGCCACTTACCTCCTGAATCAACCTCTGTAAGAAGGTGGCTTCCTTAGCCGCTGAAGTTAGGGCCATATACTCTGCTTCCGTTGATGACAATGCAACGGTGGGCTGTTTTTTCGATTCCCAGCTAATTGCTCCACCGGATAAGCTGAAATAGAAACCCGTATAGGACTTTCTGTCAGTGGGATCATTTGCCCAATCACTGTCTGCATACCCAGTCAGACTGAAATCTGGAACCCTCTTGTAAGTTATGCAGTAATCTACTGTTCCTTTCAGGTACTGCAACACCCTTTTTGCAGCCAACCAGTGTTGTTTATCAAACTTTGCAAGAAATTGGCTAAGATAGCTAGTTGCATAGGCAATGTCAGGGCGAGTATTCACAGATATAAACATTAAACTACCAATGAGTGATTGATATGGATACGGATGCAACTCACCGCTCTTATTTGGTTCCAACTTCACCTTTTGTAAGGGAGTAGGGCAGATTTACAGTCTGCCATATTAAACTTCTTAAGAACATTTAAAATGAACGTTTTTTGATTAATTTTTACACAGTTCTTTGTTTGGGAAACATTTAAACCAAGATAATAGTTTAAAAGTCCCAAATCCTTAATACCAAAATATTTTTGCAAATCACATTTGACAGCGTCTGCCAATTTGTCATCTTTATGACAAACAATTATGTCGTCAACATAAACTGCCAGTATGACAAGTTCCTTTCCAAATAGTTTGGTATAAATACATGGTTCTGAAGGAGCCCGTTTAAAACCTAACGCAGAAAGAGTTTCATTTAGCTTTGTGTTCCAAGCACGAGGCGCTTGTTTCAGCCCGTACAAAGCTTTCTTGAGTAGGCAAACTTTATTCTGTTGGCTTGGTTTCTCAAAACCTTGCGGTTGTACCATATATACATCCTCCTCCAATTCTCCGTTTAGGAACGCTGTGTCCACGTCTAAATGTCGCATCTTGAGGCCTAATTTTGCTGCAAGTGCAAACATCATACGTAACGAAGAATTGCGAATTACTGGCGCAAAGGTTTCTGTATAATCCACACCAGCGGTTTGGCTATAGCCTTTGGCTACTAGCCGGGCTTTATATTTCGCAACTGCACCTTCTGCATCCTTCTTTACCTTATATACCCACTTGCATGGTATTATCTTTTGACCATCAGGTTTATCAACCAAAATCCATGTTTTATTATTAATGAGGGATCTATATTCATCTCTCATAGCACCCATCCATTTGTCTCTATCTTCTGATTGAATAGCTTGATTGAAGGTTTCAGGCTCATCAAAACTATAGCTTGCTGACACAAAACCTTTATCTTTCGCTAATCGATTCCTTAAGGGATACCTTCCTTGGAAAGTAGGTTCATCAGTAGAAACCTGTTCTTCGAGAATATCCTCCTCATCGTGGGGAATTTCTTCATCAGAAATAGGGTCTTCTGGATCAGGATCGATTTGTGCAACTTCTACGTTCACCTTAGTAGAAGTGCCAGAGCTACCAGCAATGGGATTTTGAACTTCCGCTTCATTCCTGTTTGAGAATACCATCACTGCAGGGGGATCAACAGGAAACTGGCCTGCAGGATTATCACCTTTCAAATCAGAGAAAGCATCTTCGAAGAACACAACATCCCTAGCTTTTAAGAGTCTTCTCGGATAGCTCGCATCTCGGAAGTAATAATTACCTGGATCTTCCGAATATCCAACAAAGTGTACTGTTTAGCCTTCACATCCAACTTTTTCCTTTGACAATCTGGAATGTGTACTAATGCTCTACAGCCAAACACTCGTAAGTGACTCAAATCGGGTTTTGAGCCGAACCATATCTCATAAGGAGTAAGGCGATCTAGAGCTCTATGCGGGGATCGATTCTTCAGGTACGTTGCCACTTCTATAGCATCCTGCCAATAGGCTTTGCTAAGAAAACCACCAGCTAACATACACCGCGCTTTTTCCACAATCGTTCTATTTGAACGCTCCGATACTCCATTTTGTTGCGGACTGTGTGGAACTGTGGTTTGATGCACAATACCATTAGAACGTAAATAACTAGAGAACTGTTCATTAACATACTCTGTTCCGCAGTCTGTTCTTAATGCCTTAATTTTAGCTCCTGTTTGGCGCTCGACTAAAGACTGAAAAGCGATAAATTTTGCTTTTACTTCCGTCTTAGAAGCCAAGAAATAAACAAAAGTAAGTCGAGAAAAGTCATCAATGAAGAATAACGCATATTTCTTACCTTGAAATGAATTTTCCGACATAGGTCCACAAATATCGCTGTGGATCAATTCCAATAACGAATTTGTACTCTTAGGCTTATCCACACTTACCGTGAAGGGTTTTCTTGCTTGTTTCCCTTCAACACATGGTATACATGGCTCCTTATCCACTGCTGAGTAATCCATTCCAACTGCACGTCCATTCCTTAGGAGATTCATGTCAAACCTGCAAAGATGACCTAACCGCTTGTGCCACAGCTTGCCAGAATGCAGCGGTTTGAGTTCTGTCAGCCAATCAGACCTTGAAGTCATATGAGAAGTAGCTCCAGAGTCGATGTACCACGTATCTTTATTACCATTTACTCCCAAGGCAGTTATTGATGTTGAATCATGCTTATTCTTCAACTTATTGGGGCAATTGTATTTAGTATGGCCTCGTACGTGACAATCAAAACATACAACCTCCTTCTTCTTCTTCGTCTTGGTACTATGTTGAATAATTTGACCTTTCTTCGAACGCAACGCAGACTCACAATCATAAGACTTGGTTTTCGACATCTCATTCAACAGTTTTGCCTTTACCATGACCGTGGTAACCTCAACATTACAATTTTCTAAAGCCATGACCAAGGGATCGAAGTTATGCGTTAGACCTCCCAATAGTATCGCAGCCAAAGAAGAATCCTCGATTTTCTTACCAATATCAGCGAGATCTTGAGCGGTACTTATAACGGCATTTATATACTCTTCGATAGTATTAAACTCTTCAAGACAATATCGGTAAAGCTTACGTTCTAAAGCTAACCTTCTGCCCATGCCCTTATCTTCATAGGCGTTTTGCAACGACGTCCAAGCGGCCTTAGCACTCTCCGCACTCCTCACATGAGTGATGGCTCCTCCATCTAAGGTCATGCAGATTTTGGCTAGTGCTAATTCATCCTTACGCTTTCTCGTTGACTCTGGGGTTTCATCTCCATCAGGATAACCCACAACAGCTTCCCACAGCTGCTCATGCAGTAAGTAAAATCGCATCTTAAACTTCCATGCACTGTAGCCTTCCCGTCCGGAAAGCATACGGATCGCTCCCATTCCCATTGCATTGCTGCTTGTGCCTGGGGACACTCTATCCCCGCTACCTTGCATTTTGCACAATGACGTAGCACAATTTTTTTTTTTTTTTCGAGATTCGACGAACTATATTTTCGTGAAAATCATAGTACAACAACACAACTAATATTATATTTATCAGCTAGCTCGCTTGTAAAGCTTCGTGCTGATAACGTGATAAAATTAGAGAAAAACACTGTTGAAGATTGAAATGTTTACTTGTCAACAAGATGAAAGGAAGGAAGAAAAGACAATAGAAAAGTAAAAGTCTAGATACAAAATAGTAAATGGAATATCAATTAAACTAATAGAAATATAGCCAGTACCTATTTAACATAGAGGCTACATTACAACACGGAGCGACTAGGTCAGTATACCGTATAATGTGGGAGAGCCACGCTTCGGCATGAATGGGCAGGCTCGACCGGAATCATACCACGGCCTCACAAAAAACCAGCGTGACGCAGCATTCTGCTGTTTCGCTGCGTGAGTGAAGGTACCGGAGGTCCAATCCGGGGAAGGGGGTTTCAAGGTTGGCAGCGCACTTGTGGCTCCACTGATGGCTCGGGTGTCCATGGGCGGCGGCAATCGCTTACCATCAGGTGATCCGTCTGCTTGTCTGCCACCTATCGCATAAAAAAATTGTGTCAAGAGAGTCGTGATAACGGATTTTTAAAAAACGAACGGAGTTCCCATGTTTTATAACATAACCATTGGTGTTACCATATTAGTGTTGCTGAATAATCGACTATAGATTAATCGATAATCGATTTAAACGATAGTACGATCGATTATTAGATTATTTGGGCCCCATTTGCACAATCGATTAATAATCGACGTACAGTCGATTATCCGGCAGCACTAGGCTATGAAGTAAGTGACAGTGGCGCCATCGTTTATTTCTCGACGTCATTGACACTCTTCATCCACCTGTCCAGGCAGGACTTGCAGGTTATTTAGCGATGTATAATTATAAATTCACTCGATATCTCATACAATGACTTAAGTCCACACTAACCAGCTGAAGCACTTGTGTTACAAATATCAGACAACAGATAATCTACTTAAAGTTACTAACTACAACAGATAATCTACTTAAAGTTACTAACTAACTAACTAGGTTGGCGCAGCGACCCAAAGCGAGCCTTGGCCTCCGATAATAAGAGTCTCCATCTAGGTCGGTCTTGCGCCATCTCCTGCCTGTCATCCGCCAGAAGTGTACGCAAATCCTTTTCGACCTCGTCTCTCCATCGTTACCTTGGACGGCCAACTGGCCTTCGACCATTTGGCCGTCCCAGGTACGCTCTTTTTACCCGACTACGGCGAAGCAAAAAGGAGGGTTATGATTTTGACCTGTATGTATAATGTATGTATGTTCATCTGTTCCCTCATAACTTCTAAACTAGTTATCATATTTTAACAAATGGGGTGTCGTTAGAAGCGTCTTGATTGTCTTTTGGTTATATGTTACAATGCGTCACGTTAAATTGACTACAGCGCCCTCTAGGGGACTTAGAGTAAGGAACTAAAAAAAAATTGCTTGGCACGGTGCCATGTGGGGTATCAAATGTAAGAACTTTTTTAGCACGTTTCAAATATGTAATTTTGTTTACAGAACCAAAAATATGTTAAATAAAAATAAAGATTAAAAACTAAAACCCGACTACCAAAAAACACGCTCTAAAAAGTACGAAACAAGAAAACTGTCTCTGCTGAAATTATTATGCCGTATTGCCGTGGTCGTGTGCCACCTATTGTAGCAAAACAGATTCATTATAATAATAAAATAAAATGTGGCTGGCATACGACCAGGGCAATGCGATATAATAATTTCAGCAGAGACAGTTTTCTTGTTTCGTACTTTTTAGAGCGTGTTTTTTTGGTAGGCGGGTTTTAGTTTTTAAACTTATTTTTTTAGTGCACGATACTCTCGAATTCTCTCGAGGTGGCCGAGCCAGCGAAGTCGATGTGCTTTAGTTTCGCCGATGATATTAGGCTCGCCCACCTGGGCTTGTAGCTCCCAGTTCTTCCTCCTTCTCCAGGTTCCATCCAGTGTTTGTGTAAGTCCTGGAATCTCCCTCCAGATCTTTCGTTCATCATCAGCCCAGGGCACGGGCCTCCCTCAATCACATGAGGGGTAATTGCCATACTCACCACGCTTGGCAGACGGGTTGGCGAGGGTTTTGATATAAATGCAGAGTTTTCCTTCTCTGGGTGCTGATGATCATGCCAGCAGCTTTACCTTAGTCGCCTTTTACGACACCTCGGTAGGTGTGAGGGTGGCCTATTCTACTCTGCCGGGGACCACACGGCCAAGATCTTTCGTTCAGCCACAAGGAGCTACTTATAGTACTAGAAAATAATTGTGTTATTATATTGTTGCAGAACATTCTGAGCTGCGTCAAAACGAAGACCAAAGTATCAGGGGTCTCGAGGCTCAAAACAATATGATGCTTATGAACACCAGCGGCTACACCAGAGACGAAGGAAGAAACTTTGGACATGGGCAATGCGGCCGCGCCTTGCGACGACGAGAGGAATAACCCGATATCTAGTAAGAACTATTTTAGCTTTTTTTTCCCAGGGGAAACCATTATTTGACGCCCCAATGTGTCATTGGACGCTGGAGTATATTTGACCCTAAAGTGTTATTTAAAAAAGATAGAAAGAAAGAAAAATATTTATTCAGTCTATTACAAATAACATTTAAATAATGACAGTACAATTTGATGTCATTTGATACCAGATTGCCATTTGATACCATAGTGACATTTGACTCCAAAGTGTCATTGATTAGAGCGTGATTTGAAACCAAAGTGTTATTTGTAGAGTGTCATACGATACCAGCGTCCTACAAATTGTCATTTCACCGCGAAGTGTTATTGTACGCCCGAATGTCATTTGATACCAGAGTGCCATTTGATACCGAAGGATCATTAGACGCCAGTCATTTGGTACCAGTGTTATTTTTTATTATTTTATGAACAAAATAATAAATTAATCTAAAATTGATACCAGAGTGTCGTTTGACCCCAGTGTCACTGTCATTTGATACCAGAGTGTCGTTGGACGTAAAAGTGTGTTCCTTGGGACCCGAGTGCTATATGACGCCCCAATGTGTCATTGGACGATGGAGTATCATTGGACCCTAAAGTGTTATTAAAAAAGAAAGAAAAATATTTATTCAGTGTATTACAAATAATATTTAAATAATGACAGTACAATTTGATGCCCGTGTGTCATTTGATACCAGATTGCCATTCAATACCATAGCGTCATTTGACACCAAAGTGTCATATGATACCAGAGTGTGATTTGAAACCAAAGTGTTATTTGACACCAGAGTGTCATACGATACCAGTGTCCTACAAAATGGGAAGTTAATCCCAGTGGCTGTCATCTCATCATTACAAGCCCTAGCCCCCTGCCCTCCTCGTACTACAAAAAATAACTACACGTACGAATTTATTCAATCAGGTATCCGTGTATACTTTCCAGGGATTGGTCTTACCAGTGGACGTCCAGAAAACGGGAAAAATGGAAGGACTACACCAAAACAATCGACACAGAACAACGCTCTCGATGAAGCCAATGAATCCATCTTCACTGAATGTATAAGTGATGTCAAACAAGAGAGTGAATGCAGCACTGACGTGGAGCGTTCAGATGCAACTCCTCAAAGTCAGCAAGAAAACTATTCCAAGTTACATTCACTACTTGATCCTAACGCGTCACCGAAACTTACTCCTAAAAAAAACTTATTTTGCGAAAAATGTGGACTCGATTTCAAGTCTTTAAGATTATACAATAATCATAGAAAAATAAGTCACACTATGTCTCTCATATGTGCTCATTGCGGAAAAGTATTTGATAACAAACCAAGTTTGATACTCCACGTGAGAGCGCACATGCAAGGTGATAATATGTTGCTGCATAACTCTGGCTATAGTAACGTTTTAAATAAACAAAGAATTAAAAAACACGCAGCGGAGAAACAGTATATATGCGAATACTGTAATGCAGGGTTCTCTCACAAACGCAGCTTAGTAAGACATCTGAGAAAACATGATGAAGAGAAACCGTATCGATGCAAACATTGCAACGAAGCTTTCACTCAGAAAGTCAATTTGAAAGAACACATTTTGATACACACCGGGGAGAACCGCATCGATGCAGTCATTGCAACAAAGCTTTCACAAGAAAATATCATTTGAAGCAACACATGATAGTACACATTGGAGGAAAACTGCATCGATGCAGTCATTGCAATAAAGAGTTCTTGCGTAAAGGTTATTTAAAAACACACATGTCAATACACGCCGGGATAAAACCGCATCGATGCAGTCACTGTAACAAAGCTTTCAATTTGAAAATTCATTTGAATCAACACATTTTAATACACACCGGAGAAAAACCGCATCGATGCAGTTATTGCAACAAAGCCTTTACATATAAATGCAATTTACAGAAACACATTTTAATACATACAGGGGAGAAACCGCATCGATGCAGTCATTGCAACAAAGCTTTCGCTCGGAAATCTCATTTGAAAGAACATATTATAATACACATTGGAGGAAAACTACATCGATGCAGTCATTGCAATAAAGAGTTCTCGCGGAAAAGTTATTTAACTACACACATGTCAACACACACCGGGAAAAAACCGCATCGATGCACTCACTGCAATAAACAGTTTTTGCGGAAAAATAATTTAAATACACACATGTTAATACACACCGGAGAAAAACCGCATCGATGCAGTCACTGCAACAAATCTTTCTCAGATAGAAGTAGTTACAATAATCACATTTTATTACACACCGGAAATAAACCGCATCAATGCAGTCATTGCAATAAAGAGTTTGCGCGGATAGGTTATTTGAAACAACACATGTTAATACACACCGGGGAAAAACCGTTTCGATGCAGTCTTTGCAATAAAGGATTTACGCTGAAATTAAGTTTGAATGCACACATGACAAAACACACCGGGAGCAAACCTTATCGATGCAGTCCTTGCAACAAAGCTTTTTCGCGTAAAAGTGATTTGAATAGACACATATTGACGCACACCGGGGTAAAGCCGCATCGATGCAGTCATTGCACCAAAGCTTTCTTTGTTAAAAGTGATTTAAACAGACACTTGTTGATACACACCGGGGTCGGTCCGCATCGATGCAGTCATTGCGATAAATCATTTTCGCAGAGATATAGTTTAAATATGCACATGTTATCACACTCCGGGGAAAAGCCGCATCCATGCAGTCATTGTAAGAAAGAGTTCTCACAGAAAAGTGCTTTAAATACACACATGTTAATACACTCCGGGGAAAAACCGCATCGATGCAGTGTTTGCAGTAAAGGATTTTCGCAGAAAGGTACTTTAAATAACCACATGTTAATACACTCCGGAGAGAAACCGCATCGATGCAGTCGTTGTAAGAGGGAGTTCGCGCAGAAAAGTAGTTTAAGGTCTCACTTGTTAGTACACTCCGGGGAGAAACCGCATCGATGCAGGTATTGCAACAAAGCTTACTCGCGTAAAGGAGGTTTAAATACACACATGTTGAAACACACCGGGGAAAACCGCATCGAACCGAACCGCATTGCAAGAAAGAGTTCTCGCAGGAAAGTAGTTTAAATACACACATGTTAATACACTCCGGGATACAGATGTTAAGAGGGGAGGTTGAAAAGTTTGGAATGAGGGGGAAAGAGGTAGAAATGAAACAACAAACTGTTTTTCCTTTTCAATATATTCCCCCTTAACCCTATATCAAATAACTTGTTTATACCATCGAAAAAAAGTGTCAAAATAGGCCGAAATGGCAGACTTGACTTCTTCATCGTCGTCAAACTATTTGTTCTCTGCGTCCGCAAATCCGGCACGACACCAAAATGCGTCTCGAGCCTTGAGCCTCACCGATTGGTGTAATTATTTAATCTGCGTTTGCGCGAGAGGTTTACTTCGTACTTATGTGGCCGCACTCAGAGACGTCATTTAAGCTTATGTTCATTAACTATCGTTGTACTAAAAAAGTGGACAAAGAACCTGGAAACGATTTGAAATTACAAGGCTATGAGCCTCGTGTTGAGGAAGGCATAATGAATAGTTTTCTACAAAATATGTGAACAAGGTAAGACCTTTAACAGACTTAAAAAATACCTACTTATGTATTTATCTAACGCTCACAGTGAACACTGAATAAATTAGCACAACGAATTGACCTATTCCATTCCTCTTTGAGTGAATTCACACGGATGTTATTGTATGTGTTATGTTATGGTTAAAATGCTAAAGGATTGTTTTATAAGTAATATATATCATATAAATATGATTTTAAGTAATAGTTTCTGTATAAATAGGTACTTATATAATAGTTATTCTTAATGGGTTGCTTGTCTGTTGCATTGGGTCTCAGCCTGTAATAATAGATTAAGTTCAGTAAATAAATAAATAAAAAATCTACAGATCCCCTCGCGTACACAGTTGGAAAGTTGTTTGTAGATGTAAGTAGGATGATTGGTGATGCGATGATTTGAAATACGGTTATTTTGACTATTTTTTATTTATTTTTGAATCAAAAGGACCTCTCAATGATAGAAAAATCGTTGAAGAATCACTTGATTCTCATTTAAACTACCTGAGGATATCACAACTTTAAAATCACAGTTTATTTGGGGAAAACCCAAAACGCGCCAACAAATGGTACTTCAGATTGTGGACGTCACACTTAAAGTATTTGTATGCATCTTCATTTTAATTTTGTATGGTAGCTATTACAAACATGTTTCGTTTATGTCATGGTTCTATTATAAAATGGTGCAAATTGTATGGTTATTCAATGGATAATTATTTTTAAAAAATTCATACTTTTTAAAATGGACTGCCCATGAATCTTTGAATGACTATTAAAACCGGCAGACGTTAATTTTCAGAGAAATATTGCGATTGGCAAATATTGACCATATTTTGACAAAAAATATTTTATATTTGTAAAATCTTGAACTTAGTCATATACCCTATTGTTTGTAGATGTAAGTAGGATGATTGGTGATGCGATGATTTGGAATTCGATACAACAGCGCATGTCTTAAAAAGTAGCGTTTGTACAGAAATATACGTAGGTATTTGCCATCACATCGTAAGAACGGCATCTGCCGTCAAAGTTCGCATCATTGTCTATCGGTAGTCTTTATGCCTATCAAAATAAGTGTCAATATTTTTTCTTCAGTAGCCAACTAAGTTAATCAACGACTTTCGAGTGCGGTAGATTGTCGGATTTTTAATTAGACGTAGTAAATGACAGATACAAATCGCACATCCTCTGAAAAACTGTCATAACACAAAAAGCGACTTTTGAGAAAAACGCGTTTTCACTTATTGGTTACTTAATTAATGATACTGCTCAATTATTATCAATGCAGATTTTTTTGGATTCAAAATATTTTAACTATTGACGAGTTTCATAAACTCGTTTCTAGAATGTAAAAAAGGCTTAGAACTAAGAAAATAGGCATTATTCCTGTCTTATGACAGCTTTTCGGAGGATGTGCGAAATGTCAAATCCCCATACATTTTGACGTTTTTGCATTTTGTAAATGTATCGAAATGACACATTGATATCTATCAGTTTACTTTGTCTAATTAATAATCCAATTTTTGCTTTATTTGCTAAATTTTATGTAAGGTAGGCACCAATTTAATAATTTCTGTCACATAAGTAATCGATTTTGTTATTATTAAATAATAAAAAATATGCTTTTTATGTATGTAGGCATCTACCTTTATCAGAATAAATTTAATCGAATAATAATGTATGTAGAGACAGCCACACATCAAACAATTACAATCTGTCAAATTACTCAATTGATATGGAACCAAACGTGTTTGACATTAAGGTGAGAAATAGTGTGCCCTACCCCTCATCTTAATACATGATTTAGTCTAGGACCGTGTCTCATGGAGTTACCCTTGTTCGACTTTGGACCGTCCTTATGTCTGAGAGACAAGTGCTATTTTAGCACCTTAAAACTCCAAGATATAAGTTGCCATCCAATACATAACTCTTACTGCCGCACACAGAGACGACAATTAAGCTAAATGTTCACTTACTTAATTATGGAAAGTCTTTATACATATTGAAATAAATATCAATATTTTTTCTTAAGTACCAATTAAAGTTAATTTGACGTCTCTGAGTGCGGCAGTTAGTCTCGCAACTCCGTTATTCCAACCGTAAAAAGTTGTCAAATCCATGTAGACACGGCGTCACGTGAAGTTACCCTTATTGGACTTTATTTGGGGCGTCTTCATGTCTGGGACACAACGTTAGTACAAGAGAGCCACATCTGTAACCCACTACAATCTGTGGCTAGTGGCGTGAGTCACTTCGCAATTCAGCTGAAATGTTTACCTACGAGCCACGCGCCGATCGGGCTGGTAGAATTACATGTTTGCCTCGCGCGCTCAGTTGCATACGCGCGACTGGTGCGGTGTGGCGCAATTTTATTGTCCTATTATATTGATTTTTGTGTTACAAAGAATGAATGAATACTATTTACTGATTAATTGGTAGAACAACTACTCGAAATGTGGAGAATGTGGGTTCGATTTATTCTTAGTATTATTCCTAGCACTTTAAACCTTGTTTTGTAATTAAAGTTTGCTCAGAGCAAAAAAGAAATGTTTTTCACATACAAGATAATTTGTAAGTTTCCTTGTTTTGTATTGTGTTGTGCCAAATAAAGTTATCATTTATTCATCCAATTGTTTACTTCCTCTCTTAACAATACTGTTACTAGCCTAAGCTAAACACAATAAGATGTATAACTCCTTTAAGGTGACGGGTAGGGTTAACTAGCGAAGCCAATTTATTTTAATTGTTAACAACTAAACCGGATATCTTTTTAAAAATTACGAAGCCGCGCCGGAAAACACTTATACTATTTATTTAATAACCATGCCCAAATATTGGGTCTATTTTTGTACTAAGAAAAATTACTCACGCCAAAAGTGGCCGCTTTTGGCGGTAATTCAAAATTCGAGTGCAAAACCAGATCAAATAGCTAACTATAACTATTAAATAAATAGTATAGGTGTTTTCCGCGAGACTGGAAGCCCCGATGTTGTTTAAAATAGGTCTGGTTTAGTAGCTAACAATTAACAAGGCGTCGCTAACCCTCACCTTAAAGCACAGTTAAGGAGAAGTTGTTTAAAACAGATCTGGTTTAGTAGCTAACAATTAACAAGGCGTCGCTAACCCTCACCTTAAAGCACAGTTAAGGAGAAGTTGTTTAAAACAGATCTGGTTTAGTAGCTAACAATTAACAAGGCGTCGCTAACCTTCACCTTAAAGCACAGTTAAGGAGAAGTTGTTTAAAACAGATCTGGTTTAGTAGCTAACAATTAACAAGGCGTCGCTAACCTTCACCTTAAAGCATAGTTAAGGAGAAGTTGTTTAAAATAGATCTGGTTTAGTAGCTAACAATTAACAAGGCGTCGCTAACCTTCACCTTAAAGCACAGTTAAGGAGAAGTTGTTTAAAATAGATCTGGTTTAGTGGCTAACAATTAACAAGACGTCGCTAACCTTCACCTTAAAGCACAGTTAAGGAGAAGTTGTTTAAAATAGATCTGGTTTAGTGGCTAACAATTAACATGGGGTCGCTAACCTTTACCTTAAAGCACAGTTAAGGAGAAGTGGTTTAAAATAGATCTGGTTAAGTAGCTAACAATTAACAAGGCGTCGCTAACCTTTACCTTAAAGCCCAGTTAAGGAGAAGTTGTTTAAAATAGATCTGGTTTAGTAGCTAACAATTAACAAGGCGTCGCTAACCTTTACCTTAAAGCCCATTTAAGGAGAAGTTGTTTAAAATAGATCTGGTTTAGTGGCTAACAATTAACATGGGGTGGCTAACCTTTACCTTAAAGCACAGTTAATGAGAAGTTGTTTAAAATAGATCTGGTTTAGTGGCTAACAATTAACATGGCGTCGCTAACCTTTACCTTAAAGCACAGTTAAGGAGAAGTTGTTTAAAATAGATCTGGTTTAGTGGCTAACAATTAACATGGCGACGCTAACTTTTACCTTAAAGCACAGTTAAGGAGAAGTTGTTTAAAATGGATCTGGTTTAGTAGCTAACAATTAACATGGCGTCGCTAATAAAGCACAGTTAGTTGTGGAGAAGTAGCATTAATAGTTACTTTACAATTAAAAAAAAAGTATGCAAAAAAACAATTTTTAAGAAAATTGCTATTCAAAACGTCAATTTCATACCTAATATGTTATTCGTTTACTACTTCATATTTAGGTATTAAAGATATAATATATCTCCTAGAGGGGAGGGTGTTTTTCTTTTGTGTTTGCCTAAGAAAGGTGTAGAAGGCCTCCCTCTTAGTAGTTGTAAGGTATCATTTGAATGACTAGATTATATTTAATTTGAATTTGACTGACCGGATGGCGCAATTGTTAGTGACCCTGCCTCTTACGCCAAAGGTCGTGGGTTCGATCCCCACCCTGGACAAGCATTCGTGCGATGAACACTTGTGTTTGTTCGGTGTCTGGGTGTAATATATGTATTTAAGTATATGTTTGTGTTCCTCTGTTGTCTGATATCTGTAACACAAGTGCTTAAGCTACTTAGTACGGAATCAGGTCAACGTATGAGATGTTGTGAGAATTATTATTATTATTATTATAGTAAACTAATTGCTAGTATTTTTTATTGTGCTGTGCTGATTGCTTGTCTATGTTAGTACCTACTATTCCTAATGTTAAGGTGACGGGTAGGGCACACTAGCGACGCCAATCGATTTTAATTTAGCTACTAAGCCGGATCGATTTTAAACATTTTACAACCTCTTAGCAAACACTTATACTATTTTATTTAATAACCATGCACAAATGTTGGGTCCGTTTTTGCACGCGAAAAATCGCGTACATTTTTTTGCGTATGCGTTGGACCCAACATTTGTGCATGGTTATTTAATAAATAGTATAAGTGTTTGCCGAGAGTTTGTAACCCCGAAATTGTTTAAAATAGATCCGGTTTAGTAGCTAAAAATTAAAATCGATTGGCGTCGAATGACATTTTTTTTTATGAGAAAGGGAGTCACCTGATGGTAAGTGATCACCGCCGTCCATGGACATCGACCACACCAGAGGGAGTGGAGATGCGTTGCCGGCCTTTTAGGAAGGCATAGGCTCGTTTCTTGAAGATCTCAATGTCGTACCGGTTCGGAAATACCGCTGCGGGCAGTTGATTCTACAATGAGGAGGTGCGTGGGAAAAAATGACGTGTAAAGCGCACGGTGGTGGACCTCCACCCATCCAGATGGTACGGGTGGAATCCTAGTTTACGGCGTGTAGTACTGTGGTGAAATTCAGCAGCGGGTATTAACTCAAACGACTCTGAATACTCACCATGGTAAAGGCGGTAAAAGACACACAGAGAGGTGACTTCTCTCCGCAGGGCCAGAGAGTCTAATTTAATTAAACAAAGTAATTGGACAGTTGCTAATATTAGATCCCCTTACATTTTGACATTTTGCAAATGTATAGGAATGACACACTGACTTTTTTTTATGAGAAAGGGAGGCAAACGAGCAAGCGAGTCACCTGATGGTAAGTGAACACCGCCGCCCATTGACATTGTCACACCAGAGGGAGTGGAGATGCGTTCCCGGCCTTTTAGGAAGGTATAGCTCGTTTCTTGAATTATGTATAGCGTACTCAGCTCAGACGAATAGGTAATAGGTAGGCCCTTAGCATTATTTCGTTCTATTTTATATAATTCATGTGAACATAGTATGAGGCAGGCTATTGTTATTTATTTTTCAAAATAATCTGAGTTTGGGTCTTGATGTAGTTAAATAAAAGACATCTTGTTAGTTTTTTTTTAAAATAAATAATTAAATATTTCACAACATCATATACATTGATCTGACTCCGAGATAGGTAGCTCAAGCCCCACCTGTGTTACGGTTATCAGAATCAACTCTGGGATTAGAAATATATACATATAATACTTTTCTTTTGTGAATACATTCTTATAATACACTAGCGGCCCGCTCCGGCTTCGCACGGGTACATACACACACACACACACACACATACACCCTTCTTTTTTGCGTCGGGTTTCAAAAAAAAAAGTAAAAAAAGGAGGTTTGAACTTTTTTTTTTATGAATTTCGGCACTTTATTTTATTTTATTACATTGACTAATTATATTTTTTTAGAATAAAAAACCGCTTACTGTGACATAACTATAATATTTAGACATATGCTGTCGCGACACTTGTAGATAATGATGAGTTCTGCAAAGTCGTAGTAAATGATTTTGTTCTATCATCAATACTTTTCGCAGCGCACGTGACGTAAGGATTTTTTCAGGTCATTTTTTTACACCTTGGGTTACATTATTGGAGTTTTAGTAAGGATCCCTAATTTTTTTAAAAATATAATATAGACTATGTTACTCGGGGATAATGTAGCTTTCCAAAGGTGAAAGATTTTTTCAGAATCAGAATACTTTATTTGCATAATTTCAGGTACATAATGTGATGTTACAATGTTATTTAGTATCACTGAGGTTTGCTTAAGTTAAGAAGCGTGCAAATATTTAATAACGGTATACATTAAAATAACAATTCAATGTCACTTAAAAATAACAATGATATAAAAACTATGTCAGTAATAAATAATTAATATCTACTCTATTGCCTAATAATAATTCATTCAAATAATGGGATTGATAAATTAATGTCACTTATTTTTAAAATCTAAATCAAAATATTCAGTCAGCGAGTAAAAAGACGTTTCCACAGGCCACGTATGTAGTTTGCTATAGAAGTGAGCTCCACTCAGACCTCTCAGTTCATCAGGTAACGAATTAAAGACTCTGATGGATATGAAATGAGCTTTTTTTTTAAATCGGTCCAGTAGTTTCGGAGTCTATTCATTACAAACCAACAAATCTTTCCTCTTTATAATATTAGTATAGGTAGGGAACACCCAGACCAATACAAACAGACATGTTCATGCACACAAATGTTTGTACCGTGCGGGGATCGAACCCGCAACCCTTGGACCAAAGGCAGCGTTCACTACCACTGTTCCAAACGGGTCGTCACCGTGTTAGTTCCGTTGTTGATGGTATTTTGTCTCAAATTCAATAAATAATTATATTATCCTCACTAAAACTCACTTCCTATCTCTATAAATAGGTACACTGTTTTTTCCTTGTCTCTTCTTCCTTTTTTATGTGGTCTGCTCTATGGTCATTTATACCTATCTATAAGAAATATTTTTATTAAATTTTTGTTATAAATTATCTATGTATATATTATTGGGTATGTATTGTTTATTATTATTTATGTAATGTAATAATATTAATATATAAAATAATGTATATTTCTGCCATTCTCAATTTCATTTGTTAAACTACTTTGCACTGCCTTCCCTTATTACGAATACGATATTTCATTCCTCTACCCAAAGGTTGTCTGGAAGAAATCGCTACAAGCGATAAGACCGCCCTATTGTACTGTCTGTTGCTGTTGTATCATGCTTGTATTTTATTTTTGTGCAATAAAGAATATCTATCTATGTATCCTCAAACCGTTGATGGCTACGGGGCGGTGGCTCATGGACTGTCTGGGGCGGTATATCCGCGAGCGGCAAAACTCAACTTGTGGTTGTTACGGGACCACGGCTGCAAACATTAAATGCTGAACATTCTTGAGTAGCTTAGAACCTCACGTGATTCCATACGCGGACTACGTGGGTCCAAATTTTTATGCATGATAATGCAAGAGCCCATACGGCTGGCATCGTCAGGGAATATATTCGGGATGTGAAATATCACAGTTATGGACTGGCCAGCTAGAAGCCCAGACATGAACCCCATTGAGCACATGTGGGACGAGCTAAAAAGACGTGTAAGGTCTCGTCAGCCAGTTGCCGACGATGCAGGAGTTGAAACTGCCATAGAAGAATGGGTTATGCTCCCTCAAAATTTCATAGAGCGGTTGATAAACTCTATGCCTAATCGTATGAGAGTTGTGGTAGATGCCCATGGAGGAGGCATCACGAGTTTGATAATACATGTTTTTATTCAAAAATCAATTGTCTTTATCAATGCTCATAGCCTTTGGATGTAATGGCAATGGAGTAAGTAGATACAACAGTGCCCTGGCTACTCCAATGTCAGAAGAGGCTAAAGCGTGCTATAGATTGTTACTAGCATTTAATTCTTAAGTTCTCCTTTTATTTGATTTCAATTAAATATATCTTCTCTATTATAACCATAAAGTAGTATATTTTATATAATTTGTGTAGGTTATATTGTATTATAGTAAGTTAACATTCGTATATATTAGTGTATGATAACGTGTTTATTTATTTATTTATTATCTAGATATATGTATATAAACTATAATTTACTTAATCAATATTCAAAATCAAAAGGATTGCACCACCCTCCCCTCTTCTATCTAATGTATGTCCTTTACCTGAAGGTTGTCTGGTAGATATCGCTCCCAGCGATAAGACCGCCTAAATTATACATTGTATCTCTTTTTTTTTTTTTTTTTAATTGAGAGGTGGTAGACGAGCAGACAGATCACCTGATGGTAAGCAATTCCGCCGCCCATGGACACCCGCACCACCAGTGGAGTCACAAGTGCGCTGCCAACCTTTTCCCCTCCCCCCCCCATTGGGCCTCCGTATCTTGTATCTCTGTATACCTAGCTTTTAAGTTTTGTATGTTGTGCAATAAAGAGTATCTATCTATCAATTACATAATGGTTGATCTTAACGGAGCGACATTGTCAAATTGACAAAGCTCCTTAAAAAAAGAAAAGAAAAAAAAGGCTCATACCCGACTTATAAGGCGTAGCTCCATGTCGTGTGGTATTCTGAATTCAAATTTAAAACAATACGATCGAAAAAGACGGTAAAATGTGTACATCAGGTTTATGTGACGACCCGTTTGGAACAGTGGTAGTGAACGCTGCCTTTGGTCCAAGGGTTGCGGGTTCGATCCCCGCACAGTACAAACATTTGTGTGCATGAACATGTCTGTTTGTATTGGTCTGGAGGTTTCCTATGTATTATAAGTATGTATTTACATAAAAAAAAAGTATTGTATGTATGTATTTGTAACCCCACTGTTGATTCTGATATCCGTAACACAGGTGCTTGAGCTACCTATCTCGGAGTCAGATCAATGTATGTGATGTAGTGAAATATTTATTTATTTATATCTGCATTAATAGTTTTTGTTCTATCTAGCAGTCATATTTCAGTAGGGGCCATCAGAACCTAAACTCTAAGGTGGGCCAATAGATGTATCCAGAAGTGTATTTGAACAAATGAGATGTCGTTAGAACCGCCTTGATTATCTTCTGGTTGGCGACATGACGTCACGTTAAATTGACTACAGCGCCCTCTAAGGAACTTAGAGTAAGAAACTAAAAACAATAAATATGTGCTTGACGGTATCGCGTGGGGATTAAATGAAAGAGCTTTTTTAGCACATTTCAAATATGTAATTTTATTTACATAACTATAAATATGTTAAATAAAAATAAAGTTTAAAAACTAAAACCCGACTACCAAAAAAAACGCTCTAAAAAGTACGAAACAAGAAAATTGTCTCTGCTGAAATTATGCCGTATGCCACCTACTGTAGCAAAACATATTCATTATAATAATAAAATAAAATCAATGTGGCATACGACCATGGTTATACACCATAATAATGTTAGCAGGGACAATAGGGTATATGACTAAGCTCAAGATTTTACAAAATATAAATATTTTATCAAAATATAGGTCAATATGTGCCAATGGCAAAAATTCTCAATTAAAAATATAACGTCTAGCCGGTTTTATGGTCATTCAAAGATTCATGGGCAAGTCCATTTTAAAAGTATGAAATTATTAAAAAATAATTATACCATTGAATAATCCATATAATTTGCACCAACTATTATAATAGAACCATTGACATAAACGAAACATTTGATATAGCTACCATACAAAATTCAAATGAAATGCATACAAAATACTGTCGTGTGACGTCACATTTTAGAAGCCATTTGTATGGAGCGTTTTGGGTTTGCCCAAAATAATGTGATTTTAAAGTTGTGATATCTCAGGTAGTTTAAATGAGAATCAAGTGATTCTTTCAACGATGTTTCTATCATTGAGAGGTCTTTTGATTGCAAAAAAAAAAAAAAATAGTCATATACCGTATTTTCTTGTTTATTACTTTTTAGAGCGGTTGTCGGGTTTTAGTTTTTAAACTTATTTTTTTTTGTTCTACAGTAAAAAGTATAATTAAATGAAAAACAGTATAATACTGTTTAAAACAGTGTAGTTGGCAACCCTAGCTGTGGCTTTTACATTCAGCGCAAAAAACAAGAATTCCTTAGCGTCGCTAGTCATCAAACTCTGCTAACATAAGATTGGTTTCTCGTATGTGTATCAACATACATATGTTCATATCTTTTTGTCGTAAGTTTCTATTACAATGAAGAACCTTCTTCTTCTTCTTCTTCGTGCGGGCTTTTCCGCAATCAGGCAGCAGTTGTGCCCATTTCGCGTGCGGAGGCTGAAGTCGGCCGGTGTCACTCCAACCAGCAGAGTTCTTCAAGGAAACCTATCAGCGCCTTGGTGTTGCTGAAGATTTCCTGGAGACTGCCCGGGTTTCCCAGGTAGTGTGCCCGGTTGCTGGCCACCCCTATGCACTCTAACAGTACATGAGTGGCTGTTTCTTCCTTCTCCATGCATGCTCTGTATAGAGGGCTGTCTGTAACACCTATATGACTGACCGGATGGCGCAATTGGTAGTGACCCTGTCTCTTACGTCAAAGGTCGTGGGTTCGATCCCCACCCTGGACAAACATTCCCGCGATGAACACTTGTGTTTGTTCAGTGTCTGGGTGTAATATATGTATTTAAGTATATATTTGTGTTCCTCTGTTGTCTGATATATGTAACACAAGTGCTTAAGCTACTTAGTACGGAATCAGGTCAACGTATAAGATGTGAGAATTATTATTATTATTATTATTATATTGAACAGATGTCTGTTAAAACTGCCATGCCCCATTAGAGCACTAGTCATTAAACGAAGGTTTGGCTTATTAAGTTGTAAGAATTGTCTGGAGAGACGGGGATCCAATTTCGGTAAGGTTAGTTTCGCCTGTCTGCATGCCTCCAGACTATATTAAACCCTAGCTGTGGCTTTTAAATTCAGCGCAACAAACAAGAATTCCTTAGCGTCTCTAGTCAGAGATGAAAAAGGAGGGCCCGGAGCCACACCTACCCCTACCCTTCTCGCAGCTACGCACTTGGATTCGCCAAAGATCCACAGCACAACAAAACCAGAGATGGTCGCAAAACGCAGGCTGCAGGCAGTCAAAAATAGCGATGACTCACAAAACGCCTTAAAAACCTCACAAGAAACAATCTTAAAATAATGATAGGGACAATCACGGGCCACTGCCTTTTAAACAAACATTTCGCACATCCTCTGAAAAACTGTCATAAGACAAGAACACCTTCACATTGCGTAAACGCCTTTTTTCTTAATTCTAAACTTTTTTTACATTCTAGAAAAGACTTTATTAAACTCCACAACAGTTAAAATATTTCGAAATCAAAAACACAGCATCAATAATGGACAACATTTCAAAATTGCTAAGCTCTGAAACAAAAAATACCATTTCTTTATTTACTTTTCCGCTGCGCGAATATATATTTATTAATTTTTTATATTGCTTATTTACTGAGAAAAAAATTAAAAACTAAAAAACGTAAGATGACGTCATCGGACGGCAGAATGTAAAATATTTCTTTGCTTAGCACATTATAGTTTTAAATTTACGAAATGCCAAACCCATGACATGCAACTGTCAAAAAAAAGACAACTTGTCAACGTTGAATCAAATAATGACGTTGACAATGTTGACACTAGTATTCTTTACCTTTGACAGTAGGACCTTTTTTTATTAAAACAATGATAAGCAAAGGAATATCGCTGTATTCAGCCGTCCGATGACGTCATTTGGCGCTTACGTCTATTTAGAATATAAAGAATTTTACTAATTATTTTATGGTTGAAAATGGACAAATTTTGAAAAAAGAAAAAATATGGGTTCGTTCATTTTATGTCTATTTTCATATAAAAATACAATATGGACATGTTAAAAATATGAAATGTTGTCCATTGAGCAATAACATTAATGAAGTAACCAATAGTGAATACCCGTTTTTCTCAAAAGTAGCTTTTTGTGTTATGTCAGTTTTTCAGAGGATGTGCGATTTGTTCACAATAGGCGTGACAGACAGCCCTCTATGCAGAGGGTGTTTCAACGCGGAGGAATCAGTCACACACGTAATCCTGGAATGCGATGCTGTGACCACCCAACGCGAACAAATCCTCGGACCGGTGAGGTCGATCCGCGAAGCCTGTGAAGCTCCCAGGAAGCTTCTGCGCTTCTGGGCGGAGCTGGGCTGGCTTCATTAGTCAATCGAACCATCACGTACAATGGACCGAAAGAGAGTCTAAGTGCGGAAAAGGGAGTCCACATTACATTACATTTTAGCGTCTCTAGTCATCAAACCCCATCCCTCAAAGTCTTAAGTCGAAAGTCTTCGACCAGTGCGTCCTTCCGGTCATGACTTACGGTGCCGAGACGTGGACACTCACGGCTGGACTAGTCCACCGGCTCAAAGTCGCTCAAAGAGCTATGGAAAGGGCCATGCTCGGAGTATCTCTGATGGACCGCATCAGAAATGATGTAATCCGACAGAGAACCAGAGTCACCGACATAGCCCACCGAATTAGCAAACTGAAGTGGCAGTGGGCTGGTCATATTAGCCGCAGAACTGACAGCCGTTGGAGCCGTAAAGTCCTTGAGTGGAGACCGCGACTCGGTAAGCGTAGTGTAGGACGCCCTGCGACAAGATGGGATGAAGGCTGGCTGGTGTGGGCTGGATGAGAGTGGCCGAAAATCGGGAGCAGTGGCGTGCATTAGGGGAGACCTATGTCCAGCAGTGGACGAGTGTGGGTTGCTGATGATGATGATGATGAGTCATCAAACTCTGCCAACATAAGATTGGTCTCTCGTATGTGTATCAACATATGTTGATTCAAATAATCTTTCTGTCGGAAGTCTCTATTACAATGGTTGCATCGATATGGTTTCTCCCCGGTGTGTATTAACATGTGTCGCGTCAACGTACGTTTATTTGTGAAAGCTCTTTCACAAACGGTGCATTGATGTGGTTTTTCCCCAGTGTGCATTAAAATGTGGTGATTCAAACTGCTTTTCTGCGAAAATTGTCTATCACAATGGGTGCACCGATGCGGTTTTTCTCCGGTGTGTATCAACACATGTCTATTTAATGTATTCTTCGACGCGAAAGCTTTATCGCAGTAACTGCATTGGTGCGGTTTCTCCCCGGTGTGTGTTAACATGTGCTGTTTGAAATGACTATTCGTTGGGAATAATTTGTTGCAATAATTGCATTCGTACGGTTTCTCACTGGTGTGTATTAACATGTGTTGATTTAAATTGCTCTTATCCGAGAAAGCTTTGTTGCAATAACGGCATCGATGAGGTCTTTCCTCCTTATTTATTAACAAGTGTTTGATCAGAATATTTTCCGCTGAGTGTTCTTTGCTACTTTGTTCATTAAAGTCCTCGCCTATTGACGTTTCACTATTGCGTTGCAACATGTCATCTGCCTTGTGCGTTCTCATATGAAGTATTAAACTTTGTTTGTTATCGAGTACTATTCTGCAATGTTCACACATAAGAGACGAGGAGGGGTTTTCAGGGCTTGTCTTTCTCTTCTCATCTTCATTTTCCATGTCAGGGCTGCATACTCTCTCCTGTTTAACATGAATTTCAAATAAGCTGGATTGATTGGCTTCATGGAGGGTGTTGGTCTGTGTCCATTGTTTTGGTGTGGTGCTTCCCTTTTCCATGGTATCTGGATATTCACTGGTACCATAAAGTCCTGAAAGATATACATCGATAACTGATTAAAAATGATATACATATTAATTCATTTCATGTGAATCAGATTATGGTGCCGTGTGGTCCCCGGCAGAGTAGAATAGGCCACCCTCACTCTTACCGAGGTGTCGTAAAAGGCGACTAAGGTAAAGCTGCTGGCATGATCATCAGCACCCAGAGAAGGAAAACTCTGCATTTATATCTAAACCCTCGCCAACCCGTAACCCGTCTGCCAAGCGTGGTGAGTATGGCAATTACCCCTCATGTGATTGAGAGAGGCCCGTGCCCCAGCAGTGGGGACTTAAATGGGCTGACGATGATGATGAGATTATGTGGGCCGTAGGTCGTGTACTTTTTTCTACCCACCAGACTTTAAATGTGAGAGAGCCACGCATGAGCGACACCTCTGCCTAACAGTGCAACACTGTGCTGTGTTTCTCTGCGTGAGTGAGGGTACCGGAGACTCAATCCGGGGAAAAAGGGGTTTAATGGTTGGCAGTACACTTGTCATTCCACGAGTGTCGCGGGTGTCCATGGGCGGCGGCAATCGTTTACCATCAGGTAATCCGCCTGCTCGTCTGCCATCTATCACGCAAAAAAAGTCCAAAGGTTGGGTTATTCTATGAATTCGCAACCCTTGCACCAAAGGCAGCGTTCACTACCACTGTTCCAATCGGGTCGTCAAATTTACGTTTATCAAATTTGTTGATAATTTGACGAATGACTTTCGACAAGCAATCAAGGAAGAAGACTCAAGTTTTGCTCATCCCGGGCACAGAGCACGTCTGCTCTTTTCAGTTTCACCACGTTTTGTTGGAGTAGGTGGCCCGTTAAGAGAGTTCCGGTGTTGCAGTAATCAGTGGGTCGCACTTCAAAGCGACGGCTGCGCAAGAGGTCCCAGGTTCGATCCCCGGGTCGGGCCAAAAATATGTACCTAAGTTTACGGTAAGAAATCTTAGTGGCTGTCTGGAGTCAGGAAGTTGGCGAAAGGCGGTCTTGTACCCCCGTGCCTCGGAAAACACGTTAAGCATACAATCCGGGGTCTTTTAGGCGGGGCGTGAAACGGCATCTGAGCAGGCCATCAGGGCAGATGGCAGACACAATCGGTATTTTGTTAGTTCTTTTGTGCCTGTCAACCTCATATTTGGATTTCACGGCCGCTTACTATCAGGCGGTGTGAAGTCATCCTGATTGGCCTTTCTATAAAAAAAAAAGCTGTTGGTCCCGCGCCCAATCCCTCTCCGGTCGTGTCACAGTAGTGTCCCATCGGAATATGAGGGCAAGGCAATAGAGAGTGCACTTGTGTTTGCGTACACACATGAGCACTGAAATATATCCTGCGTACGTGGCTGATCGTTGAGATTGGCCGCCGTAGCCGTAACCGGTTGGAGGATATTATTAATATGCCCATATATCTAAACCATCACAGGACAGGCTTTGCCTATACTCGAAACTGGAATTCAAGACCAATAAATCTACTACAATGTTGCCAATGCAATAAAATTATCTCACAATAGTATATACCTATTTCCTAAATACACACGCTGACGTAATTTATTTATTGGAAATATTCATTCTATAATTTAAATGAGTAAATTTATTTACTTATTTTTACTTAAATACAAGACGCTTTAATAAAAACTTAATCATCCGTATTGTTTGGTTGCAAAGCTGGTATTGAGCGTGTTTCACTTCAGGTATTAACAACATTTGACTGACTTCGACTGTTGACTACCCACTTGGTCAAAATATCACTTCATTTTTCCTGACGAGTTGTTTCGCTTAATAACACATAAAATCGAAAACTAAGAATAAAATAAGACGAAATTAAGAAGAATCTGAAGTTTACTCAGACTGTTCGAATGTGGTTTTGCTCCGTAGTGGTTTTGTCTTGTTGAGTTTTTTGCTAAGTTTTGGTGAAAATGGTTTAATTTCACGTTTCCATTCTGTCTTAATAATATGCCACACTTTCGTTTCTTTACAATAAAATGTTGGCAATGTTAGTTGAGTAAAAATAAAGTTTGTAATTAAAATATTTTTTATAAAAAAACCTTATTAATAAGGATATAAAATAGGTTGGAGAAACCTGTTTTTTTTTTAATATAATGGCTGCTACTGTGTCTTACAACACATCTATAATTCTGCCAATGTCGAGTGATTAGAGAGACACGTTAATTAATAGATTGACCGGTGTGACGAGTGGAATCTATTTTAATCGGTTTTGACATCATCTTAAACAAAACAAACATACACATGGACAATACAGACAGACAACGTAAAAATGTAAACGTTTGGACAAAAAAAAAAAATATAATAACATGTGAAGAGGGAGATTCAAAGGAGAAACCTGAAAACTGCGATTGACAATGACATAAGTGACATTGATAGATTTGACAGTGACGTATCTGTCGCAGTTTTTTTGGTCTTGAATTCCAGTTTGGAGTATAGTGTGAGGTTTTTGACAACATATTACTATAAGCACAAACTAAGTATTAATTTTAACTAGTTTAATAAGTTATTTTTTGTAATGTTTGTGTATCTTTTTTTGGAAATAAAAACATATATTACATAGTCCTTTGGGGACTGGTCTGCTTCGGTTTACCTTATAATATTTATTTTATTATTATTTCCTTTATTTTATTTTGTGTAACAGTTAAACTGTATGGCTTGGTATGATGATGACACAACATTGTATGAAAGTTTGGCGATTAAAAAGAGTAACTGGCGAGTTTCTTGCCGGATCTTCTCGACCAGAAACAACTTTCCGAGCCGGTGGTAGAATCGCATTATGTTTATTTATTTTTTTAGTATATTTTATGTATCACCATTATATGTATTAACATGTAAATTATACATAAGTACTTATAAATAGTTTTAAGTCATTCAAATGTATGACGATTTGTAAGTGCTGTGTACAAGCCTATGCAAATAAATGATTATTTGACTTTGAATTTGACTTTGATTTAGCCGAGTAACATCAGACCTGTAGGCCAATAATGATACCGACTGTGAAACTATGATCCAGTTGGTCTGGTTCCCCTGTCTTAGGATTGCGTAGGTCGGACGGCAGTCACATCATTGTACTTTCCAGCACAGACTAGATACCTTTCCAGATTCACCGGATCTCGGATTCACCAGATGATCTACAGAAAAACTTTACGGTGCGCCAAAATCTTCAAAAAAAACCGGCCAAGTGCGAGTCTGACTCGCGCACCGAGGGTTCCGCCGGTATCTTTTGATTGCGTTAACTTTTGTTTGATTTTTTCACAGCTTAAAGGGACAGTAGACCTAGGTATTTGGTATAAATTTCAATTTGATACCTTTATTCGTTCGTGAGAAATAAAGTAGTAAATTTCATTTTATTAAAATATTTTTATTATTTTACATAACTAAAAAATGTGATTTTCGCAATTTTTCCTATATTTGCATTATATGACAATGCTTCATGCCAAATTTCAAGATTCTGAGTTTACGGGAAGTACCCTGTAGGTTTTGATTCCTTTTCGAGTGTCGAAAATTTGATGAAAATATCGATATAATCGGCTGTATCTTTTGATTGCGTTGGCTTAGAAGTTTGATTTTTTCACAGCTTGAAGGGACAGTAGACCTGAGTAATTGATATAAATTTCAGCTTCATACCTCCACGCGTTCCTGAGAAAAAGGGTCTTGACAGACGGACGGACGGACGGACAACAAAGTGATCCTATAAGGGTTCCGTTTTTTCCTTTTGAGGTACGGAACCCTAAAAATGCGCGTTACATAATACTTGAACGCTCCCTGAGGGAACAGAGAAGAGAAGAGATACGGTATACTGACCCTCGATTTCTACCTCCATCTCCTCTTTAACGTCTGGCGGCTCAACCTTGACTCGTACCCCCGTGGACTCGTCTCTTTGTGGCTCAACATCTTTGGACTGCTTCTGCGGGTGTAATTATGATTCAACTTATAACTTTTTATTTATGTTATAGGTGGCAGACGAGCAGACGGATCACCGCGATTGCCGCCGCCCATGGACACCAACGACACCAGAGTGGAGTCACAACTGCGCTGCCAACCTTTAAATCCCCCTTCCCCTGGATTGCGCCTTGTGCTGTATCACTCCGGTCGAGCCGGCCCATTCATGCCGAAGCGTGGCTCTCACACGGTAAAACTAACTGGTAATTATATGTTACAATATCTATCTGATCATAGCAATAATATATTTAAATGTATTCATGATCAGGTTTTAATAAAATTTTAGTTATCAATCAATTAACTCTTTTGAAAAGCCCTCCAGGCTAAAGCCGTGGGCAATTTTGGCCGTGGGAGAGCCATGCTTCGGCATAAATGGGCCGGCTCGACCGGAGTAATACCACAGCCTCAGTAATCAAGGGGAAAGGGGAGGTTTAAAGGTTGGCAGCGCACTTGTGACTCCACTGGTGTCGTGGTTGTCTATGGGCGGCGGCAATGGCTTACCATCAGGCGATCAGGCTCGTCTGCCACATAAAAGAAAAACCAAGTGTTTATGACAAAACACCTTCATCTTAAAAATGGACGCAAAGATTTTATTAAGAAAAGGCATTTATCGATGGATTTAATTGAATAGAAATATTGCAACCAATGTTTGATTAAGGTGACGGGTAGGGCACACTTGAGACGCCAATCGATTTTAATTTATAGCTACTAAACCGGATCTATTTTAAACATTTCGGGGTTACAACCTCTCGGCAAACACCTACACTATTTATTTAATACTTATAGTTAACTGTTTTGGTCTGCTTATGCACTCGAATTTTGGATTACCGCCAAAAGTGGCCGCTTTTGGCGTGAATCAATTTTTCGCGGATAAAAATATAATAAACAGTATAACCCCCCAATATTTTTATTTTTTCAAATTTTTGTGTAAAATTCGTAATGCGGTTAACAAAATACATCTATTTACCAAGTTTCAATAGTATAGTTTCAGAGAAAAGTGGCTGTGACATACGGACGGACGGACAGACATGACGAATCTATAAGGGTTCCGTTTTTTGCCAAGGGTTTTCCGAGAGATGTTAACCCCGAAATTGTTTAAAATAGATCCGGTTTAGTAGCTAAAAATTAAAATCGATTGGCGTCGCTAGTGTGCCCCACCCGTCACCTTAATTATGTAGAATGACAGATTACCTGCGGGCAAAATCTTCGAGCACTTCACGGGAAATACAAAGTGAAGAGCAGACATCTGATGTATCCATCAATCTTACATATGCCTCCGTAAGCTGAAATATAAAATTGGTTCATTATAATATCAATACTCTTTATAAGGGGACATTCAAGTATTACGTAAGCAGATTTATTACAGTTATTTACCCCCCACCCCCCTTGTCTGCAAAAGTAAGCAAAGCTTTTACCCCTCCCCCATGCTTACGTAAACATTTTTCGATTTTTTTTGCCACAGCTCGGCAACCCTACTAACCGTATGCATTTATTTGTAGGTAATTCCCCGAAATACGTTTAGTTTTCAAGCAAACAGAATATGAGGGTTGCCATTGTGTTAAAAGAAAATAATTATCGAAGACGTAATCATCTTCTAGCTAGACTGTCCTACCCCCCATGTCCTCCAAAATAAGCAAAGCAAAGACCGTTGTTTGCGACCCACTTATGTAATAATTTCATCCTACAAGTAACAATAATTTCTATGGAACTTAGAATTAACCAATTAATCTAAGATATGGAATAATGAAAAAATTATGGATATTATTGTTACTTGTAGAAAGTAATTATTACATAACGTCGACCTAATTCTAATAGATAAGATAAGATAAGAAATAATTTATTCGACACTTAACATGGACATTTACAGAGGAAATATCTTAAAAGCTAAGTGCCGTAACGTTCCCTACTCAGCATTTAGCTACGGCCTGAGCCATAGCGCTGATTTTCAGTAAAGACCGAATCGCATACTAAAATTTACTAACTTATTTATTGCGCTTCATGCATACATGCTTAAAATTAACATTAAAGGCTCATTACAGCATTAATACGTGCGTATCGTGCAGAGTATGCCTTGTTTATTTTTGTAAAATTGAACAGTTTGTCTGTGTCCTACCACATGTCAATACTTGTGAAAGAAAAGATAGGACGTATCGCATTTTTTAACATTGGGCTATTGGAGCCCAATTCTCGGCCTCGTGACATTTATCATCATACGAATATGTATCGCTATAACACAGTTTTTTGTATGGATTTCATGTGACATTCGCCATGTTTATTCATATCGAAAATCCCGAGAATTAGGCTACAGAAGCCCAATGTTAAAAAATGAGATACAACCTATTAGAATGGACAACATTTCAAAATTACTAAGCTCTGAACAAAAAATACCATTTCTTTATTTACTTTTCCGCTGCGCGAATATATATTTATTAATTTTTTTATATTGCTTATTTACTGAGAAAAAAATTAAAAACTAAAAAACGTAAGATGACGTCATCGGACGGCAGAATGTAAAATATTTCTTTGCTTAGCACATTATAGTTTTAAATTTACGTAATGCCAAACCCATGACATGTAACTGTCAAAAAAAAAAGAACTTGTCAACGTTGAATGTATGAATGACGTTGACAATGTTGACACTAGTATTATTTACCTTTGACAGTAGTACTTTTTTTTTATTAAAACAATGATAAGCAAAGGAATATCGCTGTATTCAGCCGCCCGATGACGTCATTTGGCGCTTACGTCTATTTAGAATAAAAAGAATTTCAATAATTATTTTATGCATGAAATGGACAAATTTTGAAAAAAGAAAAAATATGGGTCTGTTCATTTTATATCTACTTTCATATAAAAAAACAATTATGGACATGTTAAAAATATGAAAGTTTGTCCATTAGGTCGACGATAAGACCGTTTCAAAAAAATGTTAATACTTTTCGTAAAGTATTTATGACTTTTTAAAATAATGTTTCGCAATCAATATAAAGCACTTGGCGGCGCTATTATCGTCCTTTAGTATCCTTAAGTAAATTATTTATTTATTATATTTTATGTGATAGTTTTGCAAACGAGAAGACGTATCACCTGATGGTAAGCGATTTCCGCCGCAACACCAGTGGAGTCACAACTGCGCTGCCAACCTTTAAATCCCCCTTCCCCTGGATTGCGCCTTGTGCTGTATCACTCCGGTCGAGCCGGCCCATTCATGCCGAAGCGTGGCTCTCACACGGTAAAACTAACTGGTAATTATATGTTACAATATCTATCTGATCATAGCAATAATATATTTAAATGTATTCATGATCAGTTTTAATAACATTTTAGTTATCAATCAATTAACTCTTTTGAAAAGCCCTCCAGGCTAAAGCCGTGGGCAATTTTGGCCGTGGGAGAGCCATGCTTCGGCATAAATGGGCCGGCTCGACCGGAGTAATACCACGGCCTCAGTAATCAAGGGGAAAGGGGAGGTTTAAAGGTTGGCAGCGCACTTGTGACTCCACTGGTGTCGTGGTTGTCTATGGGCGGCGGCAATGGCTTACCATCAGGCGATCAGGCTCGTCTGCCACATAAAAGAAAAACCAAGTGTTTATGACAAAACACCTTCATCTTAAAAATGGACGCAAAGATTTTATTAAGAAAAGGCATTTATCGATGGATTTAATTGAATAGAAATATTGCAACCAATGTTTGATTAAGGTGACGGGTAGGGCACACTTGAGACGCCAATCGATTTTAATTTATAGCTACTAAACCGGATCTATTTTAAACAATTTCGGGGTTACAACCTCTCGGCAAACACCTACACTATTTATTTAATACTTATAGTTAACTGTTTGGTCTGCTTATGCACTCGAATTTTGGATTACCGCCAAAAGTGGCCGCTTTTGGCGTGAATCAATTTTTCGCGGATAAAAATATAATAAACAGTATACCCCCCAATATTTTTATTTTTTCAAATTTTTGTGTAAAATTCGTAATGCGGTTAACAAAATACATCTATTTACCAAGTTTCAATAGTATAGTTTCAGAGAAAAGTGGCTGTGACATACGGACGGACGGACAGACATGACGAATCTATAAGGGTTCCGTTTTTTGCCAAGGGTTTTCCGAGAGATGTTAACCCCGAAATTGTTTAAAATAGATCCGGTTTAGTAGCTAAAAATTAAAATCGATTGGCGTCGCTAGTGTGCCCCACCCGTCACCTTAATTATGTAGAATGACAGATTACCTGCGGGGCAAAATCTTCGAGCACTTCACGGGAAATACAAAGTGAAGAGCAGACATCTGATGTATCCATCAATCTTACATATGCCTCCGTAAGCTGAAATATAAAATTGGTTCATTTATAATATCAATACTCTTTATAAGGGGACATTCAAGTATTACGTAAGCATTTACCCCCCACCCCCCTTGTCTGCAAAAGTAAGCAAAGCTTTTACCCCCTCCCCCATGCTTACGTAAACATTTTTCGATTTTTTTGCCACAGCTCGGCAACCCTACTAACCGTATGCATTTATTTGTAGGTAATTCCCCGAAAATACGTTTAGTTTTCAAGCAAACAGAATATGAGGGTTGCCATTTGTGTTAAAAGGAAAATAATTATCGAAGACGTAATCATCTTCTAGCTAGACTGTCCTACCCCCCATGTCCTCCAAAATAAGCAAAGCAAAGACCGTTGTTTGCGACCCACTTATGTAATAATTTCATCCTACAAGTAACAATAATTTCTATGGAACTTAGATTAAACCAATTAATCTAAGATATGGAATAATGAAAAAATTATGGATATTATTGTTACTTGTAGAAAGTAATTATTACATAACGTCGACCTAATTCTAATAGATAAGATAAGATAAGAAATAATTTATTCGACACTTAACATGGACATTTACAGAGGAAATATCTTAAAAGCTAAGTGCCGTAACGTTCCCTACTCAGCATTTAGCTACGGCCTGAGCCATAGCGCTGATTTTCAGTAAAGACCGAATCGCATACTAAAATTTACTAACTTATTTTATTGCGCTTCATGCATACATGCTTAAAATTAACATTAAAGGCTCATTACAGCATTAATACGTGCGTATCGTGCAGAGTATGCCTTGTTTATTTTTGTAAAATTGAACAGTTTGTCTGTGTCCTACCACATGTCAATACTTGTGAAAGAAAAGATAGGACGTATCGCATTTTTTAACATTGGGCTATTGGAGCCCAATTCTCGGCCTCGTGACATTTATCATCATACGAATATGTATCGCTATAACACAGTTTTTTTGTATGGATTTCATGTGACATTCGCCATGTTTATTCATATCGAAAATCCCGAGAATTAGGCTACAGAAGCCCAATGTTAAAAAATGAGATACAACCTATTAGAATGGACAACATTTCAAAATTACTAAGCTCTGAAACAAAAAATACCATTTCTTTATTTACTTTTCCGCTGCGCGAATATATATTTATTAATTTTTTATATTGCTTATTTACTGAGAAAAAAATTAAAAACTAAAAAACGTAAGATGACGTCATCGGACGGCAGAATGTAAAATATTTCTTTGCTTAGCACATTATAGTTTTAAATTTACGTAATGCCAAACCCATGACATGTAACTGTCAAAAAAAAAAGAACTTGTCAACGTTGAATGTATGAATGACGTTGACAATGTTGACACTAGTATTATTTACCTTTGACAGTAGTACTTTTTTTTTATTAAAACAATGATAAGCAAAGGAATATCGCTGTATTCAGCCGCCCGATGACGTCATTTGGCGCTTACGTCTATTTAGAATAAAAGAATTTCAATAATTATTTTATGCATGAAAATGGACAAATTTTGAAAAAAGAAAAAATATGGGTCTGTTCATTTTATATCTACTTTCATATAAAAAAACAATATGGACATGTTAAAAATATGAAATGTTGTCCATTAGGTCGACGATAAGACCGTTTCAAAAAAATGTTAATACTTTTCGTAAAGTATTTATGACTTTTTAAAATAATGTTTCGCAATCAATATAAAGCACTTGGCGGCGCTATTATCGTCCTTTAGTACCTTAAGTAAATTATTTATTTATTATATTTTATGTGATAGTTTTGCAAACGAGAAGACGTATCACCTGATGGTAAGCGATTTCCGCCCGCAACACCAGTGGAGTCACAATTGCCCTAGCAACCATTATACCCTCTTTTCCTCCAGATAATTACACAAGTCCCTATGCCTAACTATGGAGCCAAGACAGTATTCTTTGAGGGGGCAAAACTATTTAATGAGTTACCCGATGAGCTAAAGACATGTGAGTGTATGCTGACTTTCAAACACAAACTCATGCAACACATTTTGGAAAAGAGTGCCGGTCTATGATGATACATACATTTCTTTGTATTTCTCATTATCAGTGAAATGTAAATTTCTTATGAGAATAAATTTCTTTAAACCTAAGTGGAGTGATATACAAACATCCACATTTTTGCTGCTAGTGTATCATTTAATAACAATAATTATATGTCCCATGAGGGGAAAAGTTTCATTATCCGAAGGTTGCAAAGGTTTGGGCGTAGCCCACATAGAAACGGGACACAGTTCTAGGTGAAGAAAATTGTGTAACATCATCATCATTTTCAAATCTATTTTTGTATAGTGTGAGTCTTCATAATGTGCACATACCAAAATCAGGGAAACTATACCGCATTTTATCGACGAAAAAAGAAATTATAATAGATTTTCTTCAAGTTTCACTTTAATTATAAAATAAAGTTGCTTATGGATATGGCTTAATACTAATAATAAGACATCGTCACAAAATTTATTCCACTGTGATAACACACTTAGTTTAAAAATTATGATGACTTATCAAAACAGGCGTAGAGGGTTCTAAACATGTATACTTTTAAATAACTAATTAATAATTTTATTGTTTAAATTTAGAAATAAAGGCTTTTTAATTTTTATTTTTTATTTTATTTATCAAAACAGGGTCATGAGGTTCATAATTTTTAACAAATATTTTTTTTTCCGTCCATAAAATGCCGTAGTTTCCCTGATTTTGATGTGCACTTAATGAACACTTACACTGTATATGAATTAAAAAAAAAGATATTACTACCTCAATCCCTTTGTCAAGTACCAGTCGGAGAAGCTCGTCAGCCTTCACCGACTTCTTCATGAAGGCTTCATGCTTCCTCAGCAAGTGATGACAGAGGTAACACACTTTCTTAGGCCTTTTGTCTCCATTCTGAAGCTGAGAAAATGTAAAACAACAATTTTTAAGCCAGACCCATTATTTGTACACATACTATTTGGTCCTTAACGTTTAACTAGGCAGATAACCATAGGGGGCCACCAGATTTTGAACTCTATGCAGATGAGACAAGTTTGATAACTAGTGATTGATAATCGGGCACTTATTTTATTGAACTTAAAATCTTTCAAGACTAATCTTGAAAGATTTTAAGTTCAATAAAATAAGTTTCAGAAAGGCATGGACATGCCTTTCTAAAAAGGCATGTCCATGCCTTTCTGAATCCCGCATGCCACATTGCTCCAGAAGTCCTGTGACGGGTAGGGCACACTAGCAACGCCAATCGATTTAATTTTTAGCTACTAAACTAGATCTAGGTTACAACCTCTCGGAAAACACTTATACTATTTATTAAATAACCATGCACAAGTGTTGGGTCCGTTTTTGTACGGGAAAAATTGATTGACGTAATCCAAAATTCGAGTGCAAAAGTAGACCAAACAGTAAACTATAAGTATTAAATAAATTGTATAGGTGTTTGGCGAGAGATTGCAACCCCTAAATTGTTTAAAATAGATCCAGTTTAGTAGCTAAAAATTAAAATCGATTGACGTCGCTAGTGTGCCCTAAACGTCACCTTAAAAAGAATCTTATCTAAGTGTAGCATTTCACAGAAACCAATTGTGAGATTGATATGAAATTGAATTTTTCACATTAAAGTTACATTCCAAAAACATCAATATAACTGTATTTGTTAGTAATTTTTTCACATGTCAAATATTAACAATGAATAAGGGAATAATTATACACCTGTTGGTCTAGTCTAAGTACCGGGCCGTGATCCTGGGGTCCTGGGTTAGATTCCCGGGCCAAGCAAAAAAAGGTAGTTTGAAATTTTAATGGCGATTTAACCTAATCACATCAGCCAACTCAAATTTGGGACCTCTTGCGCAGCTGTCGCTTTGAAGTGCGATTTACTAACCACTGAGCCACAGAGGCAGTCATAATTGCAATATTTTTAATGGTATTGGCATACTTTAAGTACTTTTTGAGTTGAGTTTTACGTTGTGTTACTCTTTAGCCTATTTATGTCTTCTGTTTTGGCAATAGAGATGCGCAGAACAACTCTTTTAAAAGACAAGGAGAATGGAAGGAGTTATAACTCTTTTGAAGAAAAGAGTTACATCACTCTTTTACATCTTTAGCGCCCAATTAACTCTGTAACTAAAAAGACTTGAATGATGTGATTGATGTGAATTGCGATGGGATGTCTCATCGATGTGTTTATCCAATCTAATAAATTCAATACAAATAAATAATTTTGTACTTTATTGCAAGTGGTAGGGTCAGTTTTCTCCCCTGATATTTTTTAAAGTACAGATTGATGTGCGACGCGTTCCAATCAGGCTCCATCCCTTTTCGACTCATAAAATCCCACTATGGAGATTTCACTCACTCCTTTACGATCCCTGGTGGTGATACCAGTCTCGCTCACTAACTCTTTTTACATCTTTAACTCCTTAATAACTCTGTAACTCTAAGACTGAAAAGATTTAAAGACATATTGATGTGATTGGATTGATGCACATTTTCACAGAAGATTTATTTATAAAATAAAACAATACGCAATTTTAAAGAAAGTGTTTCTTATTTTTATTGAATTATCATATCTTCTAAAATATTAGTCAAAATGAGTGAATACTGGTTCTGACTTCGTACTTCTTAAATCAATCTTCACATCAGAGAGTTAAAGATGTAAAGAGTTAGGAAGGAAGCAAAGGAGTTACGGAGTTATTGACTCTTTTGCAAGGATGTACATCTTTTAGTCCCAATCACTCCTGAGTTATATATGTCTATTTGGCAAACTAAGTATCCGTTTACAGGCCACCAGAGCGGCGTTCGTCAAAACGTCCTTGGACTTGTTACTGGGAAAACAGTAATCATGATATATACTGAAACTACTAGCCATTTAGCCAATGTACAACATACCGGTATATCGGTTATTCTTTCGTACACGTCCTGCAGAGGCGTGTCGGCGATCGCGTACATGCGCGCGTCCACCGCTAAACACATCCTGCACGCCGCCAGCTCCGACATTGTTACAATTTTTTACAATGAACGCTATCACAGATTTGAATTAACGTCAAAACATAATACACCATTGATCAAAAATGTAAATATCGGTAATTTTATCCATTTATTGTAAATTACGTGAGTCACACACAGACCACGAACAAAATTTATGATGAAATATTTATATAATACTACTCTTTGGAAATATTAATATAATAAAACTGACAGTTGACAGTTAGTGGGTTGCCGCGTTTTCGCAGTAAAATAATAGTGTTATCGTAAGTCATTTAAAAGTTCAATAGCAAGTCAATAAATTGTAGATGGCAAACAAACTTCAAAAACGAAACTGCGAATCTTGAGGAAAGATAACAATATCCCAAATAGACAGTATGAAAAATAAATAAATAAACTTTTTATGAGCCAGAAACACAGTTTACATACAGAATAAATAAATAAAGATTTAATTTTATTGTCATCCGCGTAGTTTATAGCTTTAAATTTATGCGTTGGTAACTCAATAACATTTTGCGGCAACTTATTGTACATTGTCATACTTAGACCAACAAATGAACGATTTGGAATCGCGAGCTTGTGTTTATTTCTAGTGTTAATTTGTTTTGTGCTTTGAACCACGTGACCATAAAAGCTTTTCGTTAGTGTGATGTCAGCCTTTTGTAAACAAACTCTCGATTCTGCTTGCTCTTCAATATTTATTGACAAAAGGTTCACTTCAGTCGAATGATTCGACGCCATATTGCTGAATTCATTCAGCTTCAAACGCTTCAGCGTTTTTGACAAATTAAATAATCCTTATATTTTATAATGATTTTCTAAACAAAATATACATAATAATTGAAAACAAATATAATTTTTAGGGTTCCTATACACCAATAAATAATATGAGAAGGTTTTTCAAAATAAGTCATATACTTAGCCTATTGTTTAAAAAACTTTTTGACATTTTACGACCTTTCAGAACTAAAATACGCGCCTCCAAAGAAGTCCCGTGAAAAGCGCGCTGCAGTTGCTAATCGCCAATGAATAATTTTTATCGATTATGTTATTACTGTTCAACCTACACAGGATTTTAGGTAATTAGTTTTGGTTAACTAAAGTATTATAATCCAGTCAAAATAGACAAAAAAAAGTCATAAGTTCGGAAAAATTCGCATAGAGCTGAAAATTGGTAGAGATGTTCAATACATCATTAGAAACAAAATGCCAAAAGTCCCCATCGATCCCTCTTCTGCAAAAAATTTTATTCAAGGTCAAAAGTGCGAAATTCACATTTTTTTCCGTTTTTCTCGAAAACGGTAATAGTCTAAGATCCCGCTATACAACGACCTTCACCGAGATGCTTATTTGATGAGACGTATTTTTTATGTTATTAAATATGCCAATAAATATATCCTATATGGGTTGCCTAACAAATTTCAGTCCAGAGTATTTTTAATTAATAATTAAAAAAATTTTTTTTTTTAAACATTGCACCGGTGTGATTATTTAATAAATTTGATACCAATCGAAAGTTTGAAGCCCATAGAATATGCAAACGTTAGGTTGCCTATTTTTATCCGGTCACAACCACGGGTTGCCAGGTGTAAACAGGTAAATCCATACTAGCATTTTGCAACGTTCTGATTATTGAATCAATTTTAGATAAAATGAAAGATTATTTCATAAGGAACACGGTGGTACAGGGTTGCCTGCGAAAAATCAGTCCCGAATTACGGTTGTCGAATTTTAAATAATAAAATATCGCTGCGAGTGAATGTGTGTGAGAGAGAGGTCCCAGACCAACCATCCCATGCGGTAGAAAAGGACGCAGCGTAGCAGCTGTTTAAAGTCCGCCCATTTAAAGAAGGAGAGTGCGCATGCTATTTGTGCTTGGAAATGAAAAGGATAGCGATAGACTCGTATATGCTATACATTATTTTGGAGTATTTAATTATTAATATAGAGAAATAGTTATTTAATTTTTTATTTTTTAATCAATTAATTATTTATCTATGTTTATTGTTTATGTGACACTAAAGTATATACACATCTTTAGTAAAAAAGACAGAGTAATACATATATAGTATTTCTAATCTGGCAAATTTTATCTTTATTATTAGGAGCCGAAATAAAAAACAACAATTAAAAGAATACTTCTGTTTATTGAAAAAATTTTAAAATACAATTTTTTTTTAAATTACTTAGGTTTCGAGTCATCGGACATATAACTGTGATCTCCAACTTCTGAATCTTCTTCGTTATCACTCTCTGTTTCAATTTTTTCGACAATGTCTTCTATTTTTAAAGGTGTATGATCCCCAATGAATCCTACTGGTTTTAAATATTCATCTAAGAACCAACCGCAGTTCTCAGGCTGAAGTTTCACGCATATTGGATCCGTTGCATTAAGCCACATGGAATTTACGAAAATAGTTCGTAAAATTTTCAAATTCATTTCATTTCATTTTTTTTCAAATTTTTTTTCTTACGAAAAGCTAACTTTAATGCACAGTTTTCAAAAGTTTCATCATCAAAATCAATTATTCCGTCATCCGAATCACATAAAAAACACTTTTTGGCCATTTTTTCCAACAATAAATAGCAGCACGTTTTTTCACTTGTATCTATAGCGACAAACTACTCCAAAATAATGTATAGCATATACGAGTTTATCGCTATCCTTTTCATTTCCAAGCACAAATAGCATGCGCACTCTCCTTCTTTAAATGGGCGGACTTTAAACAGCTGCTACGCTGCGTCCTTTTCTACCGCATGGGATGGTTGGTCTGGGACGTCTCTCTCACACACATTCACTAGCAGCGATATTTTATTATTTAAAATTCGACAACCGTAATTCGGGACTGATTTTTCGCAGGCAACCCTATACCACCGTGTTCCTTATGAAATAATCTTTCATTTTATCTAAAATTGATTCAATAATCAGAACGTTGCAAAATGCTAGTATGGATTTACCTGTTTACACCTGGCAACCCGTGGTTGTGACCGGATAAAAATAGGCAACCTAACGTTTGCATATTCTATGGGCTTAAAACTTTCGATTGGTATCAAATTTATTAAATAATCACACCGGTGCAATGTTTAAAAAAAAATTTTTTTTTAATTATTAATTAAAAATACTCTGGACTGAAATTTGTTAGGCAACCCATATAGGATATATTTATTGGCATATTTAATAACATAAAAAATACGTCTCATCAAATAAGCATCTCGGTGAAGGTCGTTGTATAGCGGGATCCTATACTATAATTTTACGAAAAAATTGTTCAGACCAAAGTTGTAGATTATACAATTCTCTACAAAAATCATATAAACACTTTTTTTCGTACGACTCACTGTTCATAAGATATCGTCATTTGAAAGTTTGAGAAATTCATATCTTACGTAGTATGTATTTCAATGTAGTCTGTACACGTCATAGACGTTCCATTCAATTGAAAATAATAAAATATTGGTTTGTGGGACTCATACAATACTGCCCGTTTACATTAAAAATATAAATATATATAATTTTATAGTATATTAAAGAATATTTGTCAGTCCCTAATCCCTTTCGTCTGTAACCTTGAGCAACATCTGCTTGCTACGTCATTGTTTGAGTGTGGAGGGTCACATACCTGCTTATCTTTGAAGGAACTATACGAAATAACTTGGAATATACTGTTAGTTTTAAAAATTTCTTTGCAGTGAGCAGACGTGCTTAGTGATTATATTTTCAATTTTACGTTGTGTTGTTAATTAAGTTTAACGAAATGTCAGAAGTTTGTTTTATTTGTGATAAACCTTTGAAAGAAGGTGAAGTCGTAACTGTGGATCGTGGAATGAAGTCTTTGATTGATGCAAGTGTTGAAAGAAATGATGAGTTCCTTCAATACTTGAGAGACAAGCAATCTGTGACAGTTCACGTATAGTGTCGGAAAATGTACACTCGAAAGAGTAGTATTATAGCGGCTAAAAGACAGCGTGACACAGAAGAAGCGAGTACATCTACAAGCCGAGTGTGGCTAGGCAATGAGCTGGACCCACAAGAATGGGGTTGGAAATTAAATGATGATTGTTTAGAGCCAATCCAAACCTTACTCCCACCTGTTCCGGAAAAACTACTTTATACAATTTTTTGTGATTGTAAGACGGATTGTAGTAAGAATTGTGGCTGTCAAAAAGTGGGACTATATTGTTCGCCAGTATGTATCAATTGTCAGGGTCAGACTTGCTTCAATATTGAGTTAAATACAATAGAGGAAAATATCTATGATATTAATGAAGAGACAATGGACAACATTTCATATTTTTAACATGTCCATATTGTTTTTTTATATGAAAGTAGACATAAAATGAACAGACCCATATTTTTTCTTTTCTCAAAATTTGTCCATTTTCATGCATAAAATAATTATTGAAATTCTTATTATTCTAAATAGACGTAAGCGCCAAATGACGTCATCGGACGGCTGAATACAGCGATATTCCTTTGCTTATCATTGTTTTAATAAAAAAAGGTACTATTGTCAAAGGTAAATAATACTAGTGTCAACATTGTCAACGTCATTCATACATTCAACGTTGACAAGTTGTCTATTTTTTTGACAGCTACATGTCATGGGTTTGGCATTTCGTAAATTTAAAACTATAATGTGCTAAGCAAAGAAATATTTTACATTCTGCCGTCCGATGACGTCATCTTACGTTTTTTAGTTTTTAATTTTTTTCTCAGTAAATAAGCAATATAAAAAATGAATAAATATATATTCGAGCAGCGGAAAAGTAAACAAAGAATTGGTATTTTTTGTTTCAGAGCTTAGCAATTTTGAAATGTTGTCCAACAGATCATATTTTTAACATGTCCATATTGTTTTTTTATATGAAAGTAGACATAAAATGAACAGACCCATATTTTTTCTTTTCTCAAAATTTGTCCATTTTCATGCATAAAATAATTATTGAAATTCTTTTTATTCTAAATAGACGTAAGCGCCAAATGACGTCATCGGACGGCTGAATACAGCGATATTCCTTTGCTTATCATTGTTTTAATAAAAAAAAGGTACTATTGTCAAAGGTAAATAATACTAGTGTCAACATTGTCAACGTCATTCATACATTCAACGTTGACAAGTTGTCTATTTTTTTGACAGCTACATGTCATGGGTTTGGCATTTCGTAAATTTAAAACTATAATGTGCTAAGCAAAGAAATATTTTACATTCTGCCGTCCGATGACGTCATCTTACGTTTTTTAGTTTTTAGATATAGATTCGAGCAGCGGAAAAGTAAACAAAGAATTGGTATTTTTTGTTTCAGAGCTTAGCAATTTTGAAATGTTGTCCATTGAGGAGCAGACAGAAATTTTACAAGAAGAAAAAAGTGAAGATGAAGAAATAATTGTTGAAGTTGAACTAGACAGTTATTTATTACAATAAAATTTAGAATAAAATGACATTTCACTTCGATCAACAGTACCGTTTTTTTATCATTAAAACAAAATCTAATCAAACTTTCACTATTACAATAGATCGTGGAGTATGCCTAGGGGGGAAACCACGTTTTAAAAAATGCGCCGAGTACATTACCTCATAGGTGGTGCGGAAATATGTGCATACTATGTAAGATATGAATTTCTCAAACTTTCAAATGACGATATCTTATGAACAGTGAGTCGTACGAAAAAGTGTTTAATTGATTTTTGTAGAGAATTGTATAATCTACAACTTTGGTCTAAACTATTTTTTCGATAAAAATTACCGTTTTCGAGAAAAACGGAAAAAAATGTAAATTTCGCACTTTTGACCTTGAATAAAATTTTTTGCAGAAGAGGGATCGATGGGAACTTTTGGTATTTTGTTTCTATTGATGTATTAAACATCTCTACCAATTTTCAGCTCTATGCGAATTTTTCCGAACTCGAATGTCTATTTTGACTGGACTATTAGTAGTTGTCTATATGCAGTAATCTAATAGTCATTTAATTATGTAGTTTCATATCTTGAGTATGCAGAAACCTATTTTAGTGAATACTCTGTCAATTAAGTCGTGAAGACAATTGATGGCACCACTGCCACTTACGTCATATATTAGGTAGGTAGCCCATTGATTATATAAAACATGGGAACTACGTTAGTTCCTGAAAAATCCGTTATAACGACTTTCTTGACGCAGTATATTGCGAGATTTGCGAGCTATTTTATAAGCACTTTTCATGCGCAAATACTTTCGCCAACCCGCTAGAGATACGTGCCGGGAATGAGAAAAACCTCACTTTAAAAAATATTTAATTGTTCGCTAACTCTTCAATTGTCACAGCACTGTTGCACTACCCTGGCAACATTTAAAATAGAGACGAACTTACCGTTTCGTTTCATGCATCCTAATGTTGATAGGAATTAAATTAATGTAGCTTCGCTCTTATTTTTTGGTCTAATTTGACCGGACTAATAGTCTTCTTCAATACTAACTATGAAGCAAGCAAATTTTCTATTAGAGTCCACGCCACCAAGAAGTTCCGTAAAAAGCGCGCTTCAGTCGCACGATCCCGCAATCAACATTCAAAGAGCAAAGTCTATATTTTATATAGGTTCCTACTGAATTATAAATGTTCTCAGCATAATTCTGGAGAAATTATGCTAGAACAAATTCAGATCTATTATCTGTTCTATACTTTTTTTTTTAATGGCTGCTATTGTGTCCAAGAAGGTTACTTATATCCCATATTATTTCTTTCATGCAACCTATGGGTAGAGGAAAGAAATAACGTATTCATAAAAGGGAAAGGCAGAGCAAAGCAGTTTAACAAATAAAATTGATGTAGGTAAAATAAAAAAAAAAAACATATTTTTATAATGTATTTATTTTATTTCATATAAAAACTATATTATATTGTTCTCACATTTACGATTAGTGTTTTTAGACAAACAATAGGGTTTTACATATCTTATTTATTGTTATGAGTTGTAAACAATAAACAAACACAATTTCAGATCGATGGCGCCACCGCGCCGCTTACGTCATAGGGTATGGTAACACATCCGATTAAGGTGACGGGTAGGGCACACTAGAGACGCCAATCGATTTTAATTTTTAGCTTCTAAACGCGATCTATTTTAAACAATTCGGGGTTACCTTTACCTTTGTGGGACTTGAGATTGTAAAACGGGATTTCAGGGTCTTAAAATCTTCTTTATTTTATAATCGCGTCTTTCGTCGTCTCGCACCCACAGTAAAGTATCAGCCTATATACTGACCCACTGCAGGGCAAAGGCCTCCATCATAGAAGTCAAGTTATCGCTACTATGATGGGATTAGGATTAATCACCACGCTTGCCAAATGCGGATTGGTGATCACAAACCCGAGCTATGTTCCAAAAATTCGAAACATAGTTTTCGCATGACCCGGGAATCGAACCCAGGACCCCGAGAGAGAAGCACCAACACCCACAGTACAACCTGTGCGGATAAAGAATGGAATCAGAAATGGCGGCGCATCTATTCACATCTCGCTCGCACACTATTTGCGTTTATACTCGCACTCGTGGGTGTTCGAGCGAGAAGGGAATAGATGAGCCGCCATTTCTGTTCCCATTCTTTATCGGCAAAGGTTGTAAACTCCATCATTCCCTCAGTTCACTCGTTCTCCGTTCCAATCTACTAGTCTTCCATTCCGTTTCACACTCTCATAATCCCATACCTTTATCTGAGAAAGGACCCGTTTGGAACAGTGGTAGTGAACGCTGCCTCTGGTGCAAGGGTTGCGAGTTCGATCCCCGCACAGTACAAACATGTGTGTGCATGAACATGTCTGTTTGTATTGGTCTGGGTGTTTGCTATGTATTTACAAAAGAAAAGTATTATATGTATAAATTTGTAATCCCACTGTTGATTCTGATATCCGTAACACAGGTGCTTGAGCTACCTATCTCGGAGTCGGATCAATGCATGTGATGTTATCAAATATTATTAATATTTAAAAAAAATGCTTTGGTTCTACAACTACATCAATGCGGTTTTTCACCAGTATGCATTATGTGTTGCTTCAAATGAATTTTCTTAGTAAATGCTTTGTTGCAGTAACTGCATCGATGCGGTTTCTCCCCAGTGTGTATTAACATGTGTTGATTTAAAGTACTTTTCTGAGAGAACTCTCTACTACAATGACTGCATCGATGCGGTTTCTCGCCGGTATGTATTAACATGTGTTGAGTTAAAGTACTTTTCTGAGAGAATTCTTTATTACAATGACTGCATCGATGCGGCTTTTCCCCGGTATGCATTAAAATGTGTTGAGTTAAAGTACTTTTCTGAGAGAATTCTTTATTACAATGACTGCATCGATGCGGCTTTTCCCCGGTGTGTACTAACATGTGCCTATTTAAAGTATTTTTCGAAGTGAAAGATTTGTTGCAAAAACTGCATTCATGCGGTTTCTCCCCGGTGTGTATTAACATGTGCTGATTAAAATGATTTTTCGTAGTGAAAGATTTCTTACAAAAACTGCATTGATGCCGTTTCCCACCAGTGTGTATTAACATGTGTTGCTTGAAATAATGCTTTGTACTAAATGATTTGTTGCAATAGCTGCATCGATGCGGTTTTTCCCCGGAGTGTATTAACATGTGTCTATTTAACTTAGGTTTGATTGAGAAAGCTTTGTTGCAATGACTGCATTGATACGGTTTTTCTCCTGTGTGTATTAACAGGTGTTGATTCAAAAGATTTTTCGCAGTATACGCTTTGTTGCAATGGCTGCATTGATGCGGTTTTTCCCCGGTGTGTATTAACATGTGTCTAATTAATTTAGATTTATATGAAAAACCTTTGTTGCAATGACAGCATCGATGCGATTTTTCCGCTGTTTGTACTTTAATACTCTCTTCGTTTATGTCATGTCTATTTAATATTTCATTATCAAGTCGCAATATATTATCACCTGACATGTGCGTTCTTATGTGTATTATTAAACTTCGTTTGCTATCGAATACTTCTCTGCAATATTCACACATATAAGTCATATAGTGATTTATTTTTCTATGATGTTTTACTAATTTTAAAGACTTGAAATGGAATCCACATTGTTTGCAAAAAAAATCTTTTTTAGGACTTAATTTCGGTAATGCGTTTTCAAGTTGTGAATTTAACTGTAAATTATTTTCTTGTTGATTTTGAGGGCTTGCGTGTAAATCCTCTACGTCAGGGCTGCATATTCTCTCCTGTTTAACATTTATTATTATTTTAGTTAAACTGCATTCATGCTTTTCATTGAGCGCGTTGGTCTGTGTCCATTGTTTTGGTGAGGTGTTTCCTCTGTCTGGACACTCGCTGGTTAAATAAGTTTCTGGAAATATACACACAAAGAACTGATTAAATATTTTCCGTGGGAGCCACGCTTCCGCATTAATGGGCCGGCTCGACCGGATACCACGGCCTCACAAAAAACGAAGCAACACTGTGCTCAAGTGTTGCTCCCACTGCGTGAGTGTACCCCTACTCACGCAGCGAAACACAGTACAGTGCTGCTTCACGCCGGTTTTCTGTGAGGCCGTCCATCGAGCCGGCCCATTCATGCCGATGCGTGGCTATCCCACGGTCATATTTGGTTGGCGCGGCCTAATTGTACTACATGTTTTTTGTTTTCAAAACTTAGAGAACGAAGTCTTGTTCGATAGCAAATAATCTGTGCGACAACAATATATTAGTATTAATGACATTTTTAACCGACGACGACATTAAGGTGACTTCAGCACAACACACAATACAAAAATTAATCCAATGCACCACAATTCAACACCAAAACAAATAAAATTCGACAAAACGAAAGCAACAAGTTGTTTACGATGCGCATTATCCGCCATTAAATAAAAACAAAAAAGCAAGGGAAATAAAAATATAGTTCGCTCCTGTCATGATTTAATACCGTGCTACATTCATTCTTAATTCGGAATCATTACAATTTTACTTCATGAGTGATCTTTCTCGCTTGCACCTGTGCGTTGCTATTAACCTTTCTCTATAACAAGCCGATAGGCGTACAACAAGTAAATTTGCGCGTGCTAAAACGAGACGAAACATGACGATCTGTTCACACAAATGAAAAGGATAGATGCTCAGTATGAAAATTTGTAGTATGAAGAAGTAACTCGGTATTTTACCGGCTTGCCACCTGCATTATTTGCGTTGCTCATCAAGTTTTGTAGGCGTTAAGTCTATAATTCAAACTATTTGAACTATGTAAGTGTGACACTAAGTGAATTTAACAGATAAAAATATCGTTGTCCCATAGATTCGATTTTTCGTAAGGAAAGCCGACGGGAATCGGGTTGTATGGACTCTTCGCCACTGCTGTGCTGTGTTACTTCTGTGTGAGGTTCCTAGAGTCCTTTGTGAGGTTGTGAGAGAGGGTACCAGAGGCCCAATACGGGGGAAAGGGGGGGTAAAAGTTTGGCAGCGCACTTGTGACTCCACTGATGTTGCGGGTGCCTGTGGGCGGCGGCAATGGCTTAGCCATCAAACGATCAGTCTGCTCGTCTGCCACCTATCACATAAAAAAAAACAAACTAATAAAGAAGATCTGAAAACCCTGGAATCCTGTTTTACTGATCTAACATGAATATTTGACGACCCGTTTGGATCAGTGGTAGTGAACGCTGCCTCTGGTGCAAGGGTTGCGGGTTCGATCCCCGCACAGTAAAAACATTTGTGTGCATGAACATGTCTGTTTGTATTGGTCTGGATGTTTTCTATGCATTATAAGTATGTTTTTACAAAAGAAAAGTATATATGTATATATTGGTAATTCCGTTGTTGGTCTGATTCCATATCCATATCCGTAACACAGGTGCTTGAGCTATCTATCTCGGAGTCAGATTAATGTATGTATGTGAAATATATTTATCAAAAAAAAAAGTCCAAGTGTACCCCGGGCTCAAGTAACGGATCTCTGGATGACATGCTGAGAAGAGAGAGTGTAGGTGTGAAGAGTTACGGTATACTGACCCTCTATTTCTACCTCCATCTCCTCTTTAACGTCAGGAGGCTCGCCCTTGACGCGTATTTCTGTGGGCGCGCTCTTTTGCGGCTCAACATCTGTGGACTGCTTCTGTGGGTGTAAAAAATACACAATCACTTGTGTATTGAATTTCATGTAATGTAAAATGTCTGAAATGGCTTTTATTATTATTATTATAAACACAGATGTTATTAACAGAGTTGTGCTTTCTTTAACTACTACTTCATTTGTAATCATCAGAGTAATAATATAATTACATGTAATCATGAGATCTTTTAATCAATTTGTAGTATTGTAACAAATATATGGTTATATGGTCAATAGATGGTACCGACATCTATTAAGTTTACTGTATGTACGCATGCTTGCCTGCCTACAAAGTATCATCGCGGCCGTTCACCGTATGTATACTAGAAGTGTTCGTTCTGCCTCACACCGCTAGATGGCGTTAGCTGTACTTTAATTCACGCATACGTTTTGATTTTCTGTTAGTATAAGAGACTCCGACGATACTTTGTAGCTAGTATGATCTGATATTTTAGAATCTCTTTGAGTTGGCTCTCAAACACTTTGAGACCTTCTCGAGTATTCTAGATTATATCATCTACGTACATACACCCTACGTGTACTCCGGCACTTAGCTCGCGCTTTCACGATAGTGAGACGCGTTGTTGAGTCCAACTACTGCACCTGTATTATATGTCCTTTACCTGGCGGCGACGTCACTCAAGCCCCTTCCTCACCCGTATCCCGGCTACAGTATAAAATAAACTAGCTTTTGCCCGCGACTTCGTCTGCGTGTAATTCGAATAAAAGCAAGGTCTTATAGATATCTTTATAAATTATAGCCTATGTGTTATTCTGATCTATAAGCTACATTACTGTAAAGTTTCATTAAAATCCGTTTAGTAGTTTTTGCGTGAAAGAGGAACAAACATCCATCCATACATCCATCCAAACAAACTTTCGCGTTTATAATATTAGTAAGGATAAAATTCTCTTTGAACCACATTCATAACCAACACGGCTTTATATTAAGTGTTTACCTATGAAATAGGCTATTTGACTTGTTTTGAAAAAACTTCTCATATTATTTATGTATAAGAACCCAAAAAATAATATTCATTTTCATTTATTATAAACATTACGTTTAGAAAATCATTATAAAATATAAGGATTATTTAATCTGTCAATAACGCTTAATTTAGCAATATGGCGTCGAATAATTCGAGTGACGTCAACTTACTGTCAATAAATAAGTAGAATAGAGACGTTTGTGGTTGAGTCTGCAAAAGGCTGACGTCACAGTAAAGAAAGCCAGTCAAAACCGTTTATGGTCACGTGGTACCAAGCACAAAACAAATTCATTTTATTTTGGGTTTTTTTGGTGAAAATATTCAATATTTTTTATGTGTTTTATTGTAAATTCCTTTTTTAAAGCTATAAACTAAGCGGATGAATATAAGTAAATCTTTATTTTTCATACTGTCACATAGCCTATTGCTGTTTTTTTTTATCGCAATTTTCTTAAGAATTGTATTTTCACTTTTTTTTTATTTGTTAAGTAACTATTAATGCTACTACTCCATAATTAACTGCTTTAAGGTGACGGGTAGGGCACACTAACGACGCCAATCGATTTAAATTTTTAGCTACTAAACTGGATCTATTTAAAACAATTTCGGGGTTACAACCTCTCGGCAAACACTTATACTATTTATTAAATAACCATGCACAAATGCGGACCCAACATTTGTACGCGAAAAATTGATTCACGCTAAAAGTGGCCGCTTTTGGCGGTAATCAATTTTTCGCGTACAAAAACATACCCAATATTTGTGCATGGTTATTTAATAAATAGTATAAGTGTTTGCCCAGAGGTTGTAACCCCAAAATTGTTAAAAATCGATCCGGTTTAGTAGCTAACAATTAAAAACAAATGGTGTCGCTAGTTAGGGGTACCCGTCGCCTTAATGGACAACGTCTAGGAACGTGTAGGATAGTTTTAAAAAAAATATATCATCATCATCATCATCATCAGCAACCCACACTCGTCCACTGCTGGACATAGGTCTCCCCTAATGCACGCCACTGCTCCCGATTTTCGGCCACTCTCATCCAGCCCACGCCAGCCAGCCTTCGAATGTCATCATCCCATCTTGTCGCAGGGCAAAAAATATATAATGTCAGATTACCTGGGGGTCAAAACTTTCACACTCCGGACGGGACACACGAAGTGAAGAACAGACATTTGAAGTATCCATCTGTCTTATGTATGCTTCTGTTAGCTGAAATATAAGATTAAAAAAATATCTTATAATAATTTCCAAACAATATTTTTTACGCAAAAATCTAAGAAATTTACTACCTACCTCTACTCCTTTATCAATCACATGTCGGAGAAGCTCGTCAGCCTTGACCGACTTCTCCAAAAAGGCTTGATTCTTCCTCAGCAAGTGATGACAGAGGTAGCATACTTTCTTAGGCCTGTTATCTCCATTCTGGAGCTGAGGAAGTTAAAAAAAAAATGTTTAATAGTTTTTTAGATTTTCGCGTTGCATTACAACTATAATGTATCAATACGGGGATTAACACGATATTTATTATGTGAAACAACATTGTGTACTCACATATTTGGTTCGAACGTTTCGGCTACGTTACAGCAGCCGTGGTCACGAGCACGTCGAGACGTAAGGTCGTGACCACGGCTGCTGTAACGTAGCCGAAACGTCGAGCCAAATATGTGAGTACACAATGTTGTTTCACATAATAAATATCGTGTTAATCCCCGTATTGATACATTATAGTTAAAAATGTTTAAGCCAGAAGCGTCATGGTTCAACCTAGGACCTTGTAAGAAAACTTGAACACATATCATTGTAGAAAACAGGAATGTGATGTTGGGGCTTGGGGCAAATTAAATCAGATAAATACAGCAACACGGGTTTTATTCTTCTTTCACAATCTTAGATATTAAGCCTTATTAATCGTCTTATTTTAATTAATTGGAACTCGCGCGCGTCTTTCGTCTTACTTCTCCATCTTTTTCTCTCTCTTTCACACCCATTATTCTCTCTCACTCACTCGTCTGCGTTCCTTTCCATTCTTTAATATTCACATACTCCTCATCAGCAATACAGCAATCCTACATTATTTTAGATATTATTCCATCTGTTGTATTGTCTACCACGGTTTCTCTTACCGTCTATGGAGAATGACAATAGACACCCAGTTTTATTATGATTTTGTATCTCTCCTGCGGGAAATCACGGCACAAGGCCGGTACTTTTGGAAGGCGTACGTGGGGATACAAATCCAACACGAACAGGCCTCTTTGAGACACAATTATGTAAGTGGGGATGTGTACACCTAGCATATGCTGTCTCTGTCTGCACTATTGAAGAGATACAGCCAAAGAACGCCCTGCGTCTGATCGGGGACATAATGATACAGCATGATGATCTGGATTTATTGCTGACGGAATTGGACATTTATTAAATCAATTCAATTGTATTATTAATGGAGTGGATAGGATGTAATAATATATACTATTGAATTTGATTGTCTGTTTGCCATATTTTATTCATTTATTTTAATTATGTACTTATTATTTTTAAATTTTTTGACATTGTATTTTTGTAATAATTGATTAAATTAAAATTGTTTTAATTACTGTATGACTTGCTACCAAATTGGAGAAATCTATAAGCTAGCATGTAATGATTATGAATAATATCTAATCTCGGAGTGCCTGTTGGCAAAGCCCTCCTCCAGCTCCCACCAGTATTCCCTGTCCCATGCCACTCTAGGTCCATCTTGGTCCTACAG
>CM032491.1:4020458-4043214 GCA_019059595.1 Marasmia exigua | reverse complement strand
TAACTGTTTGTTGAGTTAATAAAGTCTTTTCTAGAATGTAAAAAAAGTTTAGAATTAAGAAAAAAGGCGTTTACGCAATGTGAAGGTGTTCTTGTCTTATGACAGTTTTTCAGAGGATGTGCGAAATGTTTGTTTAAAAGGCAGTGGCCCGTGATTGTCCCTATCATTATTTTAAGATTGTTTCTTGTGAGGTTTTTAAGGCGTTTTGTGAGTCATCGCTATTTTTGACTGCCTGCAGCCTGCGTTTTGCGACCATCTCTGGTTTTGTTGTGCTGTGGATCTTTGGCGAATCCAAGTGCGTAGCTGCGAGAAGGGTAGGGGTAGGTGTGGCTCCGGGCCCTCCTTTTTCATCTCTGACTAGAGACGCTAAGGAATTCTTGTTTGTTGCGCTGAATTTAAAAGCCACAGCTAGGGTTTAATATAGTCTGGAGGCATGCAGACAGGCGAAAACTAACCTTACCGAAATTGGATCCCCGTCTCTCCAGACAATTCTTACAACTTAATAAGCCAAACCTTCGTTTAATGACTAGTGCTCTAATGGGGCATGGCAGTTTTAACAGACATCTGTTCAATATAATAATAATAATAATAATAATTCTCACATCTTATACGTTGACCTGATTCCGTACTAAGTAGCTTAAGCACTTGTGTTACATATATCAGACAACAGAGGAACACAAATATATACTTAAATACATATATTACACCCAGACACTGAACAAACACAAGTGTTCATCGCGGGAATGTTTGTCCAGGGTGGGGATCGAACCCACGACCTTTGACGTAAGAGACAGGGTCACTACCAATTGCGCCATCCGGTCAGTCATATAGGTGTTACAGACAGCCCTCTATACAGAGCATGCATGGAGAAGGAAGAAACAGCCACTCATGTACTGTTAGAGTGCATAGGGGTGGCCAGCAACCGGGCACACTACCTGGGAAACCCGGGCAGTCTCCAGGAAATCTTCAGCAACACCAAGGCGCTGATAGGTTTCCTTGAAGAACTCTGCTGGTTGGAGTGACACCGGCCGACTTCAGCCTCCGCACGCGAAATGGGCACAACTGCTGCCTGATTGCGGAAAAGCCCGCACGAAGAAGAAGAAGAAGAAGGTTCTTCATTGTAATAGAAACTTACGACAAAAAGATATGAACATATGTATGTTGATACACATACGAGAAACCAATCTTATGTTAGCAGAGTTTGATGACTAGCGACGCTAAGGAATTCTTGTTTTTTGCGCTGAATGTAAAAGCCACAGCTAGGGTTGCCAACTACACTGTTTTAAACAGTATTATACTGTTTTTCATTTAATTATACTTTTTACTGTAGAACAAAAAAAAATAAGTTTAAAAACTAAAACCCGACAACCGCTCTAAAAAGTAATAAACAAGAAAATACGGTATATGACTATTTTTTTTTTTTTTTTGCAATCAAAAGACCTCTCAATGATAGAAACATCGTTGAAAGAATCACTTGATTCTCATTTAAACTACCTGAGATATCACAACTTTAAAATCACATTATTTTGGGCAAACCCAAAACGCTCCATACAAATGGCTTCTAAAATGTGACGTCACACGACAGTATTTTGTATGCATTTCATTTGAATTTTGTATGGTAGCTATATCAAATGTTTCGTTTATGTCAATGGTTCTATTATAATAGTTGGTGCAAATTATATGGATTATTCAATGGTATAATTATTTTTTAATAATTTCATACTTTTAAAATGGACTTGCCCATGAATCTTTGAATGACCATAAAACCGGCTAGACGTTATATTTTTAATTGAGAATTTTTGCCATTGGCACATATTGACCTATATTTTGATAAAATATTTATATTTTGTAAAATCTTGAGCTTAGTCATATACCCTATTGTCCCTGCTAACATTATTATGGTGTATAACCATGGTCGTATGCCACATTGATTTTATTTTATTATTATAATGAATATGTTTTGCTACAGTAGGTGGCATACGGCATAATTTCAGCAGAGACAATTTTCTTGTTTCGTACTTTTTAGAGCGTTTTTTTTTGGTAGTCGGGTTTTAGTTTTTAAACTTTATTTTTATTTAACATATTTATAGTTATGTAAATAAAATTACATATTTGAAATGTGCTAAAAAAGCTCTTTCATTTAATCCCCACGCGATACCGTCAAGCATATTTATTGTTTTTAGTTTCTTACTCTAAGTTCCTTAAAATAAATAAAAATCGTATGTGTATCAACATATGTTGATACACATACGAGAGACCAATCTTATGTTGGCAGAGTTTGATGACTCATCATCATCATCATCAGCAACCCACACTCGTCCACTGCTGGACATAGGTCTCCCCTAATGCACGCCACTGCTCCCGATTTTCGGCCACTCTCATCCAGCCCACACCAGCCAGCCTTCATCCCATCTTGTCGCAGGGCGTCCTACACTACGCTTACCGAGTCGCGGTCTCCACTCAAGGACTTTACGGCTCCAACGGCTGTCAGTTCTGCGGCTAATATGACCAGCCCACTGCCACTTCAGTTTGCTAATTCGGTGGGCTATGTCGGTGACTCTGGTTCTCTGTCGGATTACATCATTTCTGATGCGGTCCATCAGAGATACTCCGAGCATGGCCCTTTCCATAGCTCTTTGAGCGACTTTGAGCCGGTGGACTAGTCCAGCCGTGAGTGTCCACGTCTCGGCACCGTAAGTCATGACCGGAAGGACGCACTGGTCGAAGACTTTCGACTTAAGACTTTGAGGGATGGGGTTTGATGACTAGAGACGCTAAAATGTAATGTAATGTGGACTCCCTTTTCCGCACTTAGACTCTCTTTCGGTCCATTGTACGTGATGGTTCGATTGACTAATGAAGCCAGCCCAGCTCCGCCCAGAAGCGCAGAAGCTTCCTGGGAGCTTCACAGGCTTCGCGGATCGACCTCACCGGTCCGAGGATTTGTTCGCGTTGGGTGGTCACAGCATCGCATTCCAGGATTACGTGTGTGACTGATTCCTCCGCGTTGAAACACCCTCTGCATAGAGGGCTGTCTGTCACGCCTATTGTGAACAAATCGCACATCCTCTGAAAAACTGACATAACACAAAAAGCTACTTTTGAGAAAAACGGGTATTCACTATTGGTTACTTCATTAATGTTATTGCTCAATGGACAACATTTCATATTTTTAACATGTCCATATTGTATTTTTATATGAAAATAGACATAAAATGAACGAACCCATATTTTTTCTTTTTTCAAAATTTGTCCATTTTCAACCATAAAATAATTAGTAAAATTCTTTATATTCTAAATAGACGTAAGCGCCAAATGACGTCATCGGACGGCTGAATACAGCGATATTCCTTTGCTTATCATTGTTTTAATAAAAAAAGGTCCTACTGTCAAAGGTAAAGAATACTAGTGTCAACATTGTCAACGTCATTATTTGATTCAACGTTGACAAGTTGTCTTTTTTTTGACAGTTGCATGTCATGGGTTTGGCATTTCGTAAATTTAAAACTATAATGTGCTAAGCAAAGAAATATTTTACATTCTGCCGTCCGATGACGTCATCTTACGTTTTTTAGTTTTTAATTTTTTTCTCAGTAAATAAGCAATATAAAAAATTAATAAATATATATTCGCGCAGCGGAAAAGTAAATAAAGAAATGGTATTTTTTGTTTCAGAGCTTAGCAATTTTGAAATGTTGTCCATTATTGATGCTGTGTTTTTGATTTCGAAATATTTTAACTGTTGTGGAGTTTAATAAAGTCTTTTCTAGAATGTAAAAAAAGTTTAGAATTAAGAAAAAAGGCGTTTACGCAATGTGAAGGTGTTCTTGTCTTATGACAGTTTTTCAGAGGATGTGCGAAATGTTTGTTTAAAAGGCAGTGGCCCGTGATTGTCCCTATCATTATTTTAAGATTGTTTCTTGTGAGGTTTTTAAGGCGTTTTGTGAGTCATCGCTATTTTTGACTGCCTGCAGCCTGCGTTTTGCGACCATCTCTGGTTTTGTTGTGCTGTGGATCTTTGGCGAATCCAAGTGCGTAGCTGCGAGAAGGGTAGGGGTAGGTGTGGCTCCGGGCCCTCCTTTTTCATCTCTGACTAGAGACGCTAAGGAATTCTTGTTTGTTGCGCTGAATTTAAAAGCCACAGCTAGGGTTTAATATAGTCTGGAGGCATGCAGACAGGCGAAACTAACCTTACCGAAATTGGATCCCCGTCTCTCCAGACAATTCTTACAACTTAATAAGCCAAACCTTCGTTTAATGACTAGTGCTCTAATGGGGCATGGCAGTTTTAACAGACATCTGTTCAATATAATAATAATAATAATAATAATTCTCACATCTTATACGTTGACCTGATTCCGTACTAAGTAGCTTAAGCACTTGTGTTACATATATCAGACAACAGAGGAACACAAATATATACTTAAATACATATATTACACCCAGACACTGAACAAACACAAGTGTTCATCGCGGGAATGTTTGTCCAGGGTGGGGATCGAACCCACGACCTTTGACGTAAGAGACAGGGTCACTACCAATTGCGCCATCCGGTCAGTCATATAGGTGTTACAGACAGCCCTCTATACAGAGCATGCATGGAGAAGGAAGAAACAGCCACTCATGTACTGTTAGAGTGCATAGGGGTGGCCAGCAACCGGGCACACTACCTGGGAAACCCGGGCAGTCTCCAGGAAATCTTCAGCAACACCAAGGCGCTGATAGGTTTCCTTGAAGAACTCTGCTGGTTGGAGTGACACCGGCCGACTTCAGCCTCCGCACGCGAAATGGGCACAACTGCTGCCTGATTGCGGAAAAGCCCGCACGAAGAAGAAGAAGAAGAAGGTTCTTCATTGTAATAGAAACTTACGACAAAAAGATATGAACATATGTATGTTGATACACATACGAGAAACCAATCTTATGTTAGCAGAGTTTGATGACTAGCGACGCTAAGGAATTCTTGTTTTTTGCGCTGAATGTAAAAGCCACAGCTAGGGTTGCCAACTACACTGTTTTAAACAGTATTATACTGTTTTTTCATTTAATTATACTTTTTACTGTAGAACAAAAAAAAATAAGTTTAAAAACTAAAACCCGACAACCGCTCTAAAAAGTAATAAACAAGAAAATACGGTATATGACTATTTTTTTTTTTTTTTGCAATCAAAAGACCTCTCAATGATAGAAACATCGTTGAAAGAATCACTTGATTCTCATTTAAACTACCTGAGATATCACAACTTTAAAATCACATTATTTTGGGCAAACCCAAAACGCTCCATACAAATGGCTTCTAAAATGTGACGTCACACGACAGTATTTTGTATGCATTTCATTTGAATTTTGTATGGTAGCTATATCAAATGTTTCGTTTATGTCAATGGTTCTATTATAATAGTTGGTGCAAATTATATGGATTATTCAATGGTATAATTATTTTTTAATAATTTCATACTTTTAAAATGGACTTGCCCATGAATCTTTGAATGACCATAAAACCGGCTAGACGTTATATTTTTAATTGAGAATTTTTGCCATTGGCACATATTGACCTATATTTTGATAAAATATTTATATTTTGTAAAATCTTGAGCTTAGTCATATACCCTATTGTCCCTGCTAACATTATTATGGTGTATAACCATGGTCGTATGCCACATTGATTTTATTTTATTATTATAATGAATATGTTTTGCTACAGTAGGTGGCATACGGCATAATTTCAGCAGAGACAATTTTCTTGTTTCGTACTTTTTAGAGCGTTTTTTTTGGTAGTCGGGTTTTAGTTTTTAAACTTTATTTTTATTTAACATATTTATAGTTATGTAAATAAAATTACATATTTGAAATGTGCTAAAAAAGCTCTTTCATTTAATCCCCACGCGATACCGTCAAGCATATTTATTGTTTTTAGTTTCTTACTCTAAGTTCCTTAGAGGGCGCTGTAGTCAATTTAACGTGACGTCATGTCGCCAACCAGAAGATAATCAAGGCGGTTTTAACGACACCTCATTTGTTCAAATACACTTCTGGATACATCTATTGGCCCACCTTAGAGTTTAGGTTCTGATGGCCCCTACTGAAATATGACTGCTAGATAGAACAAGAACTATGGTAATGATTAAACCTGATTTACACATTTTACCGCCTTTTTCGTGTTTTAAATTTGAATTCAGAATACTACACGACATGGAGCTGCGCCTTGTCGGGTACGAGCCTTTTTTTTTCTTTTCTTTTTTTAAGGAGCTTTGTCAATTTGACAATGTCGCTCCATTAAGATCAACCATTATGTAATTGAAATCAAATAAAAGGAAAACTTAAGACTACTGAATTTATTTATTTAAAAAAAACTAACAAGATGTCTTTTATTTAACTACATCAAGACCCAAGCTCAAATCATTTTGAAAAATAAACAACAATAGCCTGCCTCACACAATGTTCACATGAATTATATAAAATAGAACGAAATAATGCTAAGGGCCTACCTATTACCTATTCGTCTGAGCTGAGCACGCTATACATAATTCAAGAAACGAGCCTATACCTTCCTAAAAGGCCGGCAATACATCTCCACTCCCTCTGGTGTGCCTGATGTCCATGGGCGGCGTTGTTCACTTACCATCAGGTGACTCGCTTGAAAGAAAAGAAAGAAAGAAAATACATTTATTGGCCACAAACAATATACAATAATAAAGTATGACATACAACAGCGGAAACATTGGACGATGGATATTACATTTTATAAGTAATAAGTGAAGGGAGTGGCCAATCAGGTCCCAGCCTCAGCATTTGCTGCTACGGCATTATCTGCGATGCCGCAGCAGCGCTGGTATTCTGGTGGGACCTGGTTGCGAGTGAGTTAGGTAGGATCTAAAAGAAGGAATACAATATTTAATGCAGGTGGGAATAGACATATTATACACGTATATTACATATTAAAAGAAGTGTACAATGTGGCAGATATATATTGAATTACATAAATAAATATTAATACAGAAAGTCAACATTCTAGACCGAGACACAACAGGTACAATACAAAGCATACAGCAAAAAGAACACAACAAACACAATAAAATTTCTGGGTGTGATGTACAAGTGCGACACAGTGGCGCCACTACCGAGACATCAAAATGCGGCATCATCCCGTACTTTTTACGGGATTTACGTTAGTTCCTCAAAAATCCGTTGCCACGACTTTCTTGACGCAGTGTACTGCATCATCACACAACATGACTATGTACCAAGGCCAATAAATAATTAAAAAAAGAAAAAAGTTACATTTGTGACGCTTGTCTATGCTACAAAAACAAAATATAATGTCAGTATGACAATCACTCACAACTGTCACATCACAGTGAACTAATTTAGATTCGGTCGACTGTCATTTGTTTGTTGTTTAGCGACACACGTGATCTCGTTTGTTTTGGTTTTTAATAATATAGTTTCCTCTATTTAATTGAGTTTATGTGTATGTGTATGTTGGTGAAGGTGTTTAAGGTTTGTAGATAGTTAAAAACTTTGTGTTTCCAGTTATTTATTTACTTTATAAATACATAACCTCCTCTCCCCTTGGGTGTCGTACAACAAGACACCATGAACATCCCCCCGAAGCCCCCAGATCCACCGGATATTGGTCTATCTCCGTTGGTATTTTCAAACGAAAATGGATTACATTTTGGTTCTCCGACCGACATCTCTGAACCTAGTCCCTCTGGGGTTTCTGCCAGCAGAAAACAGAAACGTCCGGCAGATAATTTAATGGATAAAAATGTCTTAGATAAACGTCACCGCAATAACCGTGATGAGGAAACATCTGCTTCACAGCAGACTGTGTACACCCATCCCAGTATTTCCGAATCATATACATACAGGAATGAAGACTCTGGACCCTTTATTGTCCATGTAGCAAGAATCGAACCTGATCCTGCAGCGGGTACCACTATCAGACCTCTCAAATTCGGTCAATTTTTGCACAAACAAAGAGTCAACGGCATTGCTCAAGATGGTATCAAGAATGTTGGACGGAATAAGATCTCTGTCCAATTTAAATCTGCCTCCCATGCAAATGATTTTGCAAATGCTCAATACTTAAAGGAGAACAATTACAAATCGTTTATCCCTACCTACAATGTCACCCGTATGGGCCTAATACGTACCATTCCCGTTGAATGGTCCATGGACCACCTAGTTGAGTCACTGGAACTCCCAGATAACTGCGGCATAGTTTTAAAGGCCAGAAGACTAAACAGGAAAACCACATCTAATGGAAACACAATATGGTTACCCACCCAAACAGTAGTCCTCACCTTTGCAGGTCAGAAGCTTCCACATAAGGTCTATGCCTTCCACACCTCTTTAATGGTTGAACCTTATCAATTGCCAACAATTCAGTGCTTCAACTGTTGTAGGTTCGGTCATGTTAAGACCCAATGCCGCTCCCAACCCAGGTGCTACCGCTGTGCACAAAGCCACCCTGGAGACTCATGCGAAATATTAGAGGTCGCCTCCACTTGTCTTCTCTGTTCAGGAAATCACTTTGCTATCAACAAGGGCTGTCCGGAACAGACAAGGCAAAGAGGTATCAAAATTATAATGTCTCAAGAGAGCATATCCTACATTGAGGCATCTGCCCGAGTTCCATCATCTAGACGACCGTATAATGAGGTAGCAAAGGAGACTTCTTCTTCCCCCCCACGCCATCACTCCTCTATGTCTAACTTCCCCCTCAGTATTCCTACAATGACCCAAACCTACAAGAAAACTGTGACATCAATCCCCCGTCCCAGAGCCCCCCTCTCCAAAGGCTATGACAGGCAGGCGCATCATGCTATAGTATCTAGTCCCTCTTCAACAATGCCTAATGGCTGTGCCCTGATAGATCCTTCTTCGATGGCAGAAGATAGATTGATAGAGACAACGGTAGCGTTGTTGACTATCATTTTATCAAAGTTCAACGATGCTCTACCGTCCAACGTTGCCTCTCAACTTCAAACTCTTTTTAAAAACATGCCACTAGAGGTAAGGCATGCAGACACACACACACTCGGTGAGTCCGACGGCGGACTCTTGCCAGTTCCTACAATGGAACTGTAAGAGTATCCGTCGCAAAAAAAGTGATATTATATATCTTTTCAACAAATTCTCCGTGGCAGTTGCTGCCATCTCTGAGACATGGTTAGTGCCCAATTCCCATTTTAGGGTTTCGGGTTACGCTTGTCTCAGGGATGACAGAGATGATGGTTACGGAGGATGTTGTTTATTAATTAAAAGAGTGTACCCGTACACTCAACTTCAAATCCCATCTCACAGTCCATCATTTAATGTGGTGGCTGCGAGAATCACGAATATAACCTTTATTTCACTTTATATCCCTCATCCTACTCTATCCCTTATTCCCGAACTCCATTCAATATTTTCCTCTGTCCCCCCTCCTATATTTATTTTTGGGGATTTTAATGCTCATCATATGGCATGGGGATCACACTCCTGTGACTCGTTTGCCACTCAACTTTTAGATATCTTTGAGGATCTCAATATGTGTGTGTTAAACGACGGTTCCCCAACTAGACGAGTTACTCCAACTCAGGATCCACGCTCAGCAGTTGACCTTTCCATTTGTTCCGCCCCACTGGCTTCCTTAAGTTCCTGGAGAGTATTACCTGAATCCTTTGGCAGCGATCATTTTCCTTTAATCATTTCCAAACCCCAATCCGTTGTTCCCGCTGTCTCTCCACCCCCTCTCCTTAAACACAAAACAAAACTGGCAGATTGGCCTAGATTCAGTGATATAATAGAACACCGTCTAACAAACCAATCAAATTCTCTCACTACAAGTACTGAAGATAAGTTGTCCATGCTCATGGAGACAATTTCATCGGCTGCTGACGCTAGCATCCCTCCTAAGAAACCCAACCGCAAAAAGCTAGCACCACCGCCTTGGTGGGACTCTGAGTGCTTGGAAGCGGTCACTCGCAGGAAAGAGGCCGAAAAAGAATATAACCGGTGTATGAGCATGGACAACTATATCCAATACAAAAAAATTGCTGCCCGCACAAGACGAATTATGTCTAAAAAGAAGAAAAATGGTTGGTTAAATTTCTGTGAATCCCTTTCCCCTAGATCCCCTTCTTCCATTGTATGGAAGAACATCAAAAGATTCCGTGGTTCCCTAGTAGGCGTCTCCCCATCTTCCAACGACCCTTCCACTTGGCTGTACCTATTTGCAGATAAACTATCCCCCCCTTTTGTCCCACCTGAAAATTGTATCCCATCTCCATACCCTTTCCTTCAAAGTAATGACAGATTTGACCAACCATTTTCACTATCTGAGTTAAAATGTGCTTTACGAGGCTTAAGAGACTCGTCTCCTGGAGAAGATGGTATTCCCTATTCCTTCCTATCCCACCTGGGCTCTACAGGAGAACGATATTATTTGGACCTTTTAAACACTATTTTTTTAACTGGAAATATTCCAGAGTCCTGGAAGTCCCAAATTGTCATTCCCCTGTTGAAACCAGGTAAAGATCCATCCAATGCCTCCTCCTATCGCCCCATAGCCTTATCCTCTACCCTTGCCAAAGTCCTGGAACATATGATAAAGAACCGTCTTGAATGGATCGTTGAAAGTAGGGATATTCTAGCGAATAGCCAGTTCGGATTCCGTAAAGCAAAAGGCACCACGGATAGCTTAAGTATCCTTACAACGGACATTAGGATAGCTTTTACCAAACAAGAATACCTAGTTGGCGTGTTTTTAGACATAGCTTCGGCCTACGATAATGTTCAACTTCCGGTGCTCAGACAGAAGATGCTTCGCATGAGTCTTCCGGTGAGGTTAGTTCATTGCGCAATAAATTTATTGATGGGTAGGTCGATCAAAATTAGGTATTTTGATCACACTCTCGCCCCTAGGAAAATCTGGCAAGGACTCCCCCAAGGTTCAGTCTTGAGTCCTATTTTGTACAGCATTTATACCTACGATCTTGAGCAATGCGTTTCATGCTTTTGTAATGTCCTCCAATATGCTGATGACCTTTGTCTGTATATTTCTGACAAATCCATTGAAAATATTAGTGACAAATTGAATTCGGCTCTTCACTATTTAAATGTTTGGCTGGAAGAACACAATTTAAACTTATCAGTCTCAAAAAGTAACGTTGTAGTATTTTCAAGGAAGAAATCTGTCCCAAACATCAATATCAATTGCGATGGCCAACCTTTCCCCATCAATGACCAGGTTAAATTCCTTGGGGTCACTCTCGACTCCAGAATGACTGGCACTCCTCACTTCAACATTGTGGCTCAGAAATGTGAACAGGGTATCAATATCCTTAGATCCCTCTCAGGAGTCTGGTGGGGCTCCCACCCATACAGCCAAAAACTTCTTTACAACGCCATCATTCGTAGCCACTTCGATTATGCAGCATTCCTCCTCGAACCCTGCAACAAAGAGGCAATAAACAAATTAGAGATTATTCAAATGAAAGCCCTTAGAATCATCCTGGGAGCAATGAGATCCTCTCCGAAAAATGCCCTACAAGTGGAGGCTGTTGACCCTCCTCTAAATCTTCGACGTCAATACCTATCGGATAGGTTCATATTTAAAACAAGTCAATTTTCTAGTCATCCACTTCTTTCTCGTCTTCAAAACTTATCCGATCTGATTTCTCAACCTTCTAACAAATACTGGGCCCGTAAAAATCCTCCATTAACTATCAATAGCTTTAGAAAACTTCCTTCCTTATCATACCCAACGTTACAATTTGATAAAAACCCATTATTCAAAATTACTTATGATGCATTGATTTTCGAACCCCAAATTATATTAGATTTTGACATCCCCAAAAATGACCCCATGGCGGATCACAAATTTAATGCCTATTTAAATAGAGACTGGGATCAGTGGATACCAATCTTCACAGACGCCTCCAAAGATGGTGATGAGAGCAATGTCGGAAGTGCGGTATGGATACCAAAATTCAATGTAGTACTAAACTTCAAATCCCCTAAGGAAACATCAGTCTTTACCGGAGAATCTATTGCCATTTTAGAAGCCATCTCTTTTATTTTTTCACACAAACAGATCAGTTATCTTTTCCGACTCTAAAAGTTGCTTAGTTTCACTGTTAAGTAATTTCTTTAAAGCCAAATGCATCTCACCCATCATCCTTGAAATTAAAAAGACACTATTCCTTTGTCATTCTCAAAACATTGATGTAGCACTAGTATGAGCCCAGGTCATAGCGGTATCCGCGGCAACGAACAGGTTGACACTTGGGCTAAAGAAGCCATTCAGCTCGGTACTCCTCGAAACCTAATCTATGCTCAGGATATCATACCCCTGGCAACAAAGTCACTTCTGAACAGCTGGCAACTTACATTCAACGAATCTTCAAGTATAAAGGGTCGTCACTATGCAGCTATACAACCAACAATTCCACGTAAACCATGGTTTTTCAAACGAAAAACTTCGTCTGAAAAATCTATTGTGTCTACAATCTGTCGTCTGCGTATTGGCCACGCTTGTACCCCAGTATTTTTAAACAAGATTCGTGTGAAGGACAGCTCACTTTGCGAATGTGGTCTAGACGAGGGTACACCTGAACACATTTTCTTTAACTGCCGGAAGTATCCTATCTCGTTGTATGACGTTCTACCCCCCAAAATTCCCCGTCCTATCAACTTCCCTTTTCTTCTGACCCTATCCTTTTCCTCATATATAAAATATCTATGTAATTATATTAACCTTTATAATATTAGACTGTAAAATAAATTAAAATGAATCTCCCATTTAATACTGTGTTGTCTTTGTCGTTCATATATGTTCTTTATTGTCTTTGTCTATGTGTGCGTTTTGTTTTGTTATAGGTGGTGATTTCCCTAAAAAGAAAACTCAATTAATTAAGAAATCTACTCAAATCACCGGTCAATTCAATAACATACTGAATGTGTCTCTACTCACTTGACATTGGCAGAGTTGACTGCGTCTCTGACGTACAACACTACTAGCCATTAAAAAAAAAAAAAAAAAAAAAAAATAGATTCGGTCGGACACAACAATTCAATCAAAAGTTAAACTTGTGAGAGGAGAAGGTAGTATTTACTTTTGTGTGGAGTAATTGAGCAGTGTAGTTATGACAGGCTTGGTCGAAGTGAGATGTGAGTTACCCTCATTGTGAAGCGGATGGGCGTTGGCCGCTAGTGGTGGCGGAAGTGATGTGGAGTACCTACTGGTTTAAATGACGCAGCCCCCATTATTCCTATCAGGGAGGGCGGCCAGAGGGAAAGAAATTATGAGTTTCAGCATGTCCGCCCCCCGTGCCGGGGCACCGAGCTACTCAGATCCATCACGCGACGTGAAATCGCCGACGGTAAGTGTGTCGTTTTTTGCATGTGTAGTAAGTGTTCCTTTAACCGTCTTTTAAAAGTGAATACTGATTTCAGGTCACGCAGAGGAGGGGGCAAATTGTTCCAACAGTGGGAACTTGCGTACCTAAAGGAACCCCGAAAAGCCTGAGTGCGGTGCTTCGCAGTAACGAAGGTGTGTGTGCATGTTCTACGAGGATACCTGCTCCGATCACGAGCCCAATCGAGTTTCTCGAACAGGTAGTGTGGCTTTCCTGTTTTGATGATGCCAAAGAGTAGGGTAGCTAGGTGCACTTTCCTACGTGCCTCCATCTTAAGCATATTGGAGTCATTGATGAAAGGTGTGACATGTGAGCGTGGCGGGATGTGATAACAGAAGCGAGCGCAAGCATTCTGTACTCTTTGGATTAAATTGCTTGTTCTACCCAAAATACATGGCCCGTACACAACATCACAATAGTTTAGTTTTGACATGATTAATGACTCGCAAAGCAGTTTCCTCAATTTCTCGCACAAATATGGTCTGATTTTGTACAGTAATTTTAATCGGTAGAAGCAATTACGCGAGCACTCGGCAATATGGCTTTCGAAATTCAGATGGGTATCAATGATCAGTCCTAGATTCCTGGCTTCGTTTACGCGCTCTATCTGCTCCCCGTTAATGTGTACATTCAGAGGCTTATTATCTAGTTTTTTTATGTTATATTTAGAGCCAACCAACAGAAGTTTCGACTTTTTTGGATTCAATACAAGGCAGCTGGCATTGCACCACTCAGTGATACGCCTTAAATCGTCATTTACTCTGGTCACTGCATCTTCATGATCACTTGCCTCAAAGGATAGATACATCTGTAAGTCATCGGCATAAAGATGGTGATTGCAGTTCTTAATACAATCAGTGATGTCTGCGCTGTACAGAGTATACAAGATAGGTCCTAAGATGGACCCCTGGGGCACACCACGGTTGACCTCGCGTGGAGCTGATTTCAGTTTAGTCCCATCAGCCTTTGTCAACTCGACATACTGCTGTCTCCCATGAAGATAACTATAGAACCAATTGATTGTGCTTGACTCAATTCCGTAGTAGGCAAGTTTTGCTAGCAATAACGTGGGATCTATAGTATCAAACGCGCGGGAGAAGTCCAAGAGCAGCAGCATGCTGAGCTGACCACGATCCTGAGCTGCCAGCAGATTATCAATAACGTCTGCCAGAGCAGTGACAGTACCATGACCTCTGCGGAAGCCTGACTGCCTTTGAGGAAGTATGTTGTTGTCTTCAATATATTTCGTCAGTTGGTCACAGACGACTCTTTCCAAGACCTTGGAGATGATGGGCAGGAGACTGATTGGTCGTAGGTCAGTCATGGTTGATGGGACACTGGTTTTTGGTAAGGGCTTAATAATTGCTATCTTCCAGCTGTCAGGAAAGACTCCATCCACTATTGATTGGTTGATGATGGCAGTGATAGCAGCCAGGGATTGAGGTAGCGTTAGTTTCACCATGTCCAATGACACCCTATCACTTCCCTGAGCGTTTGACTTGAGCCCATTGATAACCCTCAGCACCGCGTCTTCCGAGACTGGCTGCAGAGAAAAGGTTGCTGTGCCATGTCTGTGGTGCTGGAAATATGTCAGCTGGGATATTGACACTCGCTCATTGTGAGGTATGTTGAGAAAATGTTCATTTATTTCACTGGGGTTGTTGTAATGTGGTGGAAGATCATTTGTACTTTTTTTGTTAGGTAATATTGTAGATTTCATGTTCTTCCACAATTTTTTTGAATTGCCAATGTGCGAAGAGATGTGTGTGGAGAAAAAATTTCTTTTTTCACGTTCAATGGCCTCAATTACCAAGTGTTTCATATTTTTATAACACTCCCTGCTGCCATTTGACTTATCAATTTATATTGAGTGTGGTATTTGTCTCTAATTTCCATCATATCTCTGACACAATCAGTGATCCAGGGGTGGGGAGGGTGTCGAAATTTTCTAGTAGTCACTGGGGCATGAAGATCAAATAATGCGACTATCCAGGTTGTAAAAACGCTAGTTAGTAAGTTGACATCTCTGATCCTGTGATAGTACCGCCAATCAACAGTGTCTAGATCCTTATTGAATTGATTGACCAATATGTTTTTTAGTGGTCTGTAGCTGATTATTTGGGGGGGCACCTTTTCCTTCTTTATTTTGAATTCCCCAACCAGCATGGCGTGTCCTCCCAAATCAGGGGTGTGTTTGACCTTTACCTGATGAACTCGTACATCCGTGCAAATCAGATCAATCAGGCTGCTGCTTTGTTCGGTATGGTGTGTGGGCTGCTCAATCACTTGGTTGAGGTTGAGTCTATATAGAAAGTCACTGAGCAGCTTTGATCTAATGCTGCTAGGACCCAGCAAGTTAATGTTGAAGTCCCCAACCAAAACAATGCCGTCAAATCGTGCCAGTGTGGCAACGGAGTCTGCTATGGCATCCAGGAACTCATTAGGATCCTGCCATGGGGGCCTATAAGCGGTTCCAACCAGTATATCCTGGTTGTATGAGCGCACTTTGAGCCACATTTGCTCCACCATCGATGTTGCGGGGTGTTGGAGTGTTCGGGCGTTGACTCCCCTCCGGATATAAAAACCCACGCCACCACCACGTCCCCCCCTGGTTCCAACCGGTCTAGGAATATGTCTCAGGCGGTAACCCGGCAGTTTGGGTGCCCTATCGTCCTCCCCTGCTTTAAGCCACGTTTCATTGATAGCCAGGATATCCGGGACCATGTCCTGCACTGCCACTGTGAATTCCTCATGCCTAGTGCCGAGTGAACCCGCATTGAAAAGACCTACTTTTAGGTTTCTACTGACACCCATTTTAAATGTTCAAATACATATCTTGAGTGTAAGACATATTTGTGCGAGATTCCCTGAAGTATATAGTGTACTGGTAGGTATGAGCTATTGATTAGATGAGTTTTGAATTTTGTAAAATAGTGTGTTAGTCTATAATGTATATAGTAGTAGAATAGTGTAGTGCCTATGTATCTGTTATAAGGTATATTATTGTTAATATACTGTGCATTTCTATAGCAATGATTGGATGATTTGTTTAATGTGTATATAATGATGTATAGTGTATTTAGGTTTAGTAGATAAGGTTTATTTGTTTTGTTAAAAATATTCTTGTTTATTGTGTAGTGGTTTTTAGTGTAAATATTTTTATACTCTTCGATCTGTAAGTATGGCCTTAGTCTGTTGTTACAGATATAAATACAAGCTACATTTAAGTTGACATGGTTGTACAAATAACAATAAAATATATTCTTGGATGATGATGTCTCCTTTTGTTTCTTACTATACTGGGTTGCTACTAAGACACACACAATATGTTTGCCTAGGAACTGAGCTAAGGCGCTGCAATTAGATGAACTTTTTGCCTTTGAAATTCTAGGTAGGTGATAAATATTCAGAAATAATAAATAAACATAATATAATATTACAAATGATTTAAGCTTAATTATATATATTTTTGCAGGTTGCCGCGACTCAGATCGCTTGTGGCCCGAATACTCGAGCGAGATCATCTTGTGTGCGCAGTTGAAATGCGGGTTTTCCATCATCCTGGCGCGCGAAGATCCGGCCTCGTTTCGTCCAGGAGTACCTCCACTGCAACCTCCGGCACTCCTCCCGGACTCGGAAAAACAGCTGGCGGTTCAGGCGTGTCAGACGCTCGTTAAGGAAGATGCGACCTCCAGCGGCACTCGAGACGGAGCGACGCACGCGCGCGGCCCGGAGCAGCTCGTCGCGCAGGTGGCGGCGCGTCAGCCGCACCACGACGCGGCGCGCGCGGCCCTCGCCTGCGCCGCCCGGGGGCGCGCCCACACGCTCGGCGTACACCACATCCCGTTCTTCCAGCGTTACACCCAGCTGCGAGGCAAGCAGCGTAACGGTGTGGATGATATTCTCACCCTTCTCCTCAGGCAGCTGTCCGATTTCGAGGTCCGAACTAAGAGCCTCCTGGTCTCGATCATTCAGCTCGGAGCGAAGTTCTCTGATAGTGCGCTCCAAATCAGCTGTCCTACCCAACTCTTCCCTGCTCACCGGCTCTCGTTGTTCCAGCGCAGCTACCCTTTGCTCTACGCTTTCCAGACGCTTGTCCACAGCCAGGAGGGACTCCCTCAGCTCGGCCATCTCCTTCCGGAAGTTCCGCATCTCGTCGACGAAGTCAGCGAACTCGCGTCGAAACCCCGCGAAGAGGGTAGAGGGAATCCCTTCCACATCCCTCAAATCAGTTCCCGACACCGCTTCGGTACTTGATTTTGTCTCCGTTGCCTTTTTTGATCCGGCTCTCGATTTCGGTGGAGAGTTCAGCGCTCTTCGTTTTTCTGCAGGCATGTTTTCAGCGTCAGGGGACCCTTTGGTAGCGGCAGGTGGGGACCTCTGTGTTTTGGGCATGTTTAAATTATTGTGGGCAGATTTTTGCTATTTTATTCTAATAATTGTTTTTTTTTTTTTTTTTTTCCTTTCCAATTCTCCTCTTTTATTCTTAAATTATTTGTTTTTTAATATTCTGTTCAATTCAATTGTAATTGTTAAGTAATTATATCGAAAATATTAATAATAAAAAAAAAAAAAACAATAATAATTTTGCTCGGGTCTTGAACCGGCTCCCTCCTGTATTGCTATTATAGCAAGTTGCGAGCGCGCGCTCGGCCAGCTGTCCCTCGAGGGAGGTTGTGAACTTGTGCACCCCTTTAGGCCGTCTACGCCGTAATTGCTAACTTAGCTCTACTGTTCTGAGGGTTTACGCCCGATTACGCTTCTCTCTATCCTTGGTAAGTTACTTGAACGCGTAATCCTACACTGTGCACCTCAGATCTCCAGCGGGATATCGGACTGCCAGCACGGGTTTTCCCCGGGAAAGTCTACGGTCACGGCTCTTAACGTGATCTTAACCGCAGGCAGGGCGTCCACGGCGCGATACGTCCAAGCGATCTGTCTTGACATCTCGGGTGCGTTTGACAATGCCTGGTGGCCCATGATTATGGTCAAGGCGAAAAGAGGGGGATGCCCCCCGAACATCTACAAGATGCTCGCGGGTTATTTCACTGGCCGCCGAGTTGGCCTCTTCGTGGGTGACCAGGTTTATTGGAAAGGTTCCACCATGGGGTGTCCGCAGGGATCCGTGCTTGGACCAACACTGTGGAACGTTCTCCTTGATGACCTGCTGCGATCACCATTGCCGGAGGGAGTAAGCATGGTGGCCTATGCCGACGACGTCACCGTTTTGATCGAGGCGCAGTCGAGATCTGCCATTGAGAACGCGGCCGCTGAGGTCCTTACCACCATCTCTGACTGGGGTGTCCGTAACAGACTGGGGTTCTCCCCTGCCAAGTCATCCACGATGACGATTAAGGGGAAGCTCCAGAGACCCCCAGTCATACGCTTCGGCGGCAACTCGATCCGATCAGTGAACTCGGTAACCGTGCTAGGGGTGGTGATCGACAGCAGCCTTCTGTTTACGCAGCATGCACAGGGGATAGTAGAACGCGCGGCCAAATGCTACGGGAAGATGTCGCGTGTGTCGGCCTCTTCCTGGGGCATTCGATACCCAGGCCTCCGGATCTTATATAAGGGCACTTTTGTTGCGACCCTTGTGTATGCTGCGGCCTGCTGGTTCGAGCGCCTTCGGGTGCAATCCATCTGCGGCATCCTTCTCCGGGGGCAGCGGCCTGCACTAGTGCTGATGACCAAAGCGTACCGGTCAGTCAGCACTGCCGCTCTCCCGGTGCTAGCCGGAGTATTACCCGCAGACTTGGAGGTAGCCCGTGCAGGCAGGACGGAGGTGGCACGCCAGTCCGCGACCAAGGTAGAGATGAGCAGGCACAAACGAGAAATTTTGGAGGACGTGCTGCGTATCTGGCAGGATCGGTGGGAGTCAGAGACGAAGGGTCGCGAGCTATATCAATTCTTCCCCGACGTGTCTGGGAGACTCAGTTCGCACTGGGTCGCACCAGATTATGTAACGTCCCAGATACTAACCGGGCATGGGTGTTTTAACAAACGCCTGTGTGATATGCGTCTCAGGGATGACAGTTCGTGTATATGTGGTGAACGCGAGGAGGACAGACATCATGTATTGTGGTGCTGTCCAGTATATCAGGACCTACGTGGGGAGCTGCTGAATGGGATTGTAGTTGACGAACCTGGACCAATATGGTACCCGGACCTTGTGTCCTCGGAAGCGAACTTCGCCAGGCTGCGTGAGTTCGCGCATGGCTGGCACAAACGGAGAAACGACCCGGACTGCTCGGCGCTAGAGGGCGCCACCTGTGATGTGGCGTCAGCGGCCCCAGAAGGGGGAGAAACGCACATTTAGGGACAAGGACATAGACTAATAACTTGTAGGGAGTCAAGAATTGTGCGCGGTGGAGTGCAATAGTCCCAAGGACACGCAATATCCGCGCACATCTCCCACGATTCGGCCAGTATAACCATAGTGTTGGTATGGCCATGGGAGGTGGTGGGTTGTTCTGAGGGTTGTTTATAATAAATCCGGGGCATACTACCCGTGCACCAGTTTTATGATGTGGATCGGCAACAAAAATCCTCTTATTCCGTCGCTGTTATGTACGTTAACGTTTGTTTTTGTTTGTTAAATTGCACTATGACTGTTTGGCACTCGATTACACAGTATTCTAACAAGATAACTGTATTTTTTTTCACTTCCACAAATTTAATTACGCAGAGGGGCAGAGATACGTGTATACGTCACGGCTGTCACGACGTCACTCCTCACGGCTGTCACGACGTCACTCCTCGCTTGCTCGTTTGCCTCCCTTTCTCATAAAAAAAAAATGTCAGTGTGTCATTCCCATACATTTGCAAAATGTCTAAATGTAAGGGGATCTAATATTAGCAACTGTCCAATCACTTTGTTTAATTAAATTAGACTCTCTTTCCCTGCGGAGAGAAGTCACCTCTCTGTGTGTCTTTTACCGCCTTTACCATGGTGAGTATTCAGAGTCGTTTGAGTTAATACCCGCTGCTGAATTTCACCACAGTACTACACGCCGTAAACTAGGATTCCACCCGCACCATCTGGATGGGTGGAGGTCCACCACCGTGCGCTTTACACGTCATTTTTTGCCACGCACCTCATCATTGTAGAATCAACTGCCCGCAGCGGTATTTCCGAACCGGTACGACATTGAGATCTTCAAGAAACGAGCCTATGCCTTCCTAAAAGGCCGGCAACGCATCTCCACTCCCTCTGGTGTGGCCGATGTCCATGGGCGGCGGTGATCACTTACCATCAGGTGACTCCCTTTCTCATAAAAAAAAATGTCATTCCCATATATTTGCAAAATGTAAAAATATATGGGGATCTAACATTAGCAACTGTCAAATCACTTGTTTAATTAAAATATAAACGTGTCGCATTAAGAACCTCCTCCTTTTTTTGAATTCGGTTAAAAAATCAGACTATAGGCTAAATTATTGCCTCTTGTAATAATTGGGGCTTGTAAATTGTAAGGGCCAATTGTTATAAGGTATTTTTAATATGGTTATAACCCTCAAAAAGTATTTAACTGTGTATATTAGTAAATAATGGGTTAATATCTAATACAGTTTAATATCTAAAGTTTAAAATGTATAACTGTAGCTTCTTGATAATTTTTATTGCTTAAGGTGACGGGTAGGGCAGACTAGCGACGCCAATCGATTTTTAATTTTTAGCTACTAAACCGGATCTATTTTAAACAATTTTGGGGTTACGCATACGCAAAAAATTGATTCACGCCAAAAGCGGCCACTTTTGGCGTGAATCAATCAGACATTTTTCGCGTGCAAAAACGGACCCAACATTTGTGCATGGTTATTAAATAAATAGTATAAGTGTTTGCTAAGAGGTTGTAACCCCGATATTGTTTAAAATAGATCCGGTTTAGTAGCTAAATTAAAATCGATTGGCGTCGCTAGTGTGCCCTACCCGTCACCTTAACATTAGGAATAGTAGGTACTAACATAGACAAGCAATCAGTACAACACAATAAAAAAATACTAGCAATTAGTTTACTATTATAATAATACTAATAATAATTCTCACAACATCTCATACGTTTGACCTGATTCCGTACTAAGTAGCTTAAGCACTTGTGTTACAGATATCAGACAACAGAGGAACACAAATATATACTTAAATACATATATTACACCCAGACACTGAACAAACACAAGTGTTCATCGCACGAATGTTTGTCCAGGGTGGGGATCGAACCCACGAGCTTTGGCGTAAGAGGCAGGGTCACTACCAATTGCGCCATCCGGTCAGTCAAATTCAAATTAAATATAATCTAGTCATTCAAATTATACCTTACAACTACTAAGAGGGAGGCCTTCTACACCTTTCTTAAGCAAACACAAAAGAAAAACACCCTCCCCTCTAGGAGATATGTTTTATATTTAAGACCTAAATATGAAGTAGTAAACGAATAACATATTAGGTATTTACCTATGAAATTGGCGTTTTGAATAGCAATTTTCTTAAAAATTGTTTTTTTGCATACTTTTTTTTTAATTTGTAAAGTAACTATTAATGCAACATGTCCTTAATTGTGCTTTAAGGTGAAGGTTAGCGACGCCTTGTTAATTGTTAGCTACTAAACCAGATCTATTTTAAACAACTTCTCCTTAACTGTGCTTTAAGGTAAAGGTTAGCGACGCCATGTTAATTGTTAGCCACTAAACCAGATCTATTTTAAACAACTTCTCCTTAACTGTGCTTTAAGGTAAAAGTTAGCGACGCCATGTTAATTGTTAGCCACTAAACCAGATCTATTTTAAACAACTTCGGGGTTTCCAGTCTCGCGGTAAATACCTATACTATTTATTTAATAGTTATAGTTAGCTATTTGATCTGGTTTTACACTCGAATTTTGAAATACCGCCAAAAGCGGCCACTTTTGGCGTGAGTAATTTTTTTAGTACAAAAACAGACCCAATATTTGGGCATGGTTATTTAATAAATAGTATAAGTGTTCTCCGAGAGATCGCGGCTTCGAAATTTTTAAAAAGATATCCGGTTTAGTTGCTAACAATTAAAATAAATTGGCTTCGCTAGTTAACCCTACCCGTCACCTTAAAGGAGTTATACATCTTATTGTGTTTAGCTTAGGCTAGTAACAGTATTGTTAAGAGAGGAAGTAAACAATAGGATGAATAAATGATAACTTTATTTGGCACAACACAATACAAAACAAGGAAACTTACAAATATCTTGTATGTGAAAAACATTTCTTTTTTGCTCTGAGCAAACTTTAATTACAAAACAAGGTTTAAAGTGCTAGGAATAATACTAAGAATAAATCGAACCCACATTCTCCACATTTCGAGTAGTTGTTCTA
>CM032491.1:3990708-4020358 GCA_019059595.1 Marasmia exigua | reverse complement strand
GTTGATAGTGGTCGTACTGTCTGTTAATGCGTTAATTTCGTGATTATTTGAGTGTCTTAGCATGTCATGTACGCATCTTTTACGGTATTCGCGTATTTTATAGCCATAATCTATTCTCAATATTTCCTGTAGTATATTTCGGCATAGATGTTTCAAATTCTTATGCGGGATTCCTAAGTAAGAGTATCGTAGGTCAATGTACTTTACATGTGGTAATTCTTCGCTGAGCCATTTGTAGGACATATCAAGTTGGTTCGTATTAAGTATCTTGTTCCCTGGTGGTTGGCATAATAGAATATTTATATGTATATTTTCTGTTGTGTTGTGATGTGGCGTGTGCCCTTTTTGCTTTGGGGTCCTGTTAATATTCCTAGACGGTGTGTTGGTTATTGTTTGGTGACTTATTTCGCAAGGGGTTTCTTCTTGGGTAAAATCCAATTTTGTTTTATTTAGACTTGTTCGTTTTTTGATTTTTTTTGAGTCAGATTTACAGATACTCGTTAGGGTTTTTATTTTCCTTTCATATTCAAGAATTTTCTTCCTTTGCTCAAAATTTTCGGAGTGTAAGTTTTCTATTTCATTTTCAGCTGCTTTAAGTTTTTCTTCAATTATTTTCAATCTTTGTTTCAATGCTTGTATATCTTCGCTATCGTATCGGGTCGTCAGGTCTTGACAGCTTCTGTTAAATTTACTTCCCATATTTTGGGGAGGTTCATCATCGTCTGGTAAAGAGTCTGACAGTGATTCGAATGAGTTTTCGACTGAGACGTTTATTTTGTATTTTGGTCGTTGCTGTGTGATTTTGCAGGCTCTTCCACATTCAACAATCTACGCCTATTCCAATGGTAAATCGTTAGACCGCCAATTTTGACAGAAATTTCAGACAAGAAATCCAAAATGGCGTGGTCATTGTAACAGCTGTTTTTGATTTTTGACATTACCTGTATAACCCTACTTAACAAAAATATCCCGGTGGCATTATCATGAACCACAAAACAATACATATTGTTTTTTGGCGGTTTTTAATGTCTTTTTTTTAATATGGCTCTACCCGAAAATAAATTACCAATGTCAAGTAACTTATTGAGAATAAGTAGGTAGTCAACAGTCGAAGTCAGTCAAAGTCACAGTCACTCAATAAAATGCCGGTGTTTTCCGCCTTATCGACCTACGGATTCAGCAGATATCACTCTAAAAGCAATCGCGGGTTTTAAGACTCTATTAGGTCCAAGCAACTAGACAACTCACTCGACACACAATAGCAGTGTTAAAAACGATACAATTCAACGATTCTTATTATTAGGATCAGTTTTCGGCACTTCACTGCACAAATAAACACCAAATTTGTACACTAAAAACCACTGGACACTAATTTAAAACCTTTGAATTGTATCAGCCCACGCGGCTTATTTTAGCCCTACCCGCCGAAATCGTTTATAATGTCATTCGTTCATTCACTCTTGAAGTAAATTATCCTGCGGATAGTTATTCTCTTATTATAATTGTCATGTTATTCGAATCCGTCCTTTAGTAGCTTAAGCTCTGGTGTTATGGAGACAAACAAAAACATGCATCTGAAACAGACTGTGCCTTTTTCATGGAAAGCCATACTTGAAAAACTGCGCGAAGCCTTTCGTACTGGGGTGACGTGCTGGGCGACGTTCTTTCTCTACCGCACCCGTATAGAATCTGCGTCAGGGCCGGTTGGATCTCTTTCACACTCACTTTTCCTTATCCCGAAAATGCCACATTCCGCTGACTTCTAGTTCCATGTACGTACGGATATCAGACCATGTGGTCCCCGGCAGAGTAGAATAGGCCACCCTCACTCTTACCGAGGTGTCGTAAAAGGCGACTGAGGTAAAGCTGCTGGCATGATCATCAGCACCCAGAGAACGAAAACTCTGCATTTATATCAAAACCCTCGCCAACCCGTCTACCAAGCGTGGTGAGTATGGCAATTACCCCTCATGTGATTGATGGAGGCCCGTGCCCCAGCAGTGGCTACTTAAACGGGCTGATGATGATGATGATGAACGGATATCAGACAACAGACGAATTTATAAATAACTACTTTGTAAAAACATTAAAAAATTGCTAAGCAAATAATACTTTCTGTAACAACGCAATTCTTCGTCCCGAACGGATGGAAGAGTGTTTACGCGAAAATATTATCACAAAACAAACTTATACAATCATATGTACAAATCTAGGAATACTAACATTCACACAAACAAACATGTGTACCTAATGCGACAGTTTATCTTTTGGCCATGGCTAAAATTAGAATAAAGCTAAAGAATACCGTCTTCTTGGAAAGTCTCAAATGAGTCTCATCTATATTATATTTATACATCGTTATTTTTATCCTCCTCATAATAGGTATCATGAATAAAGTCCATTTAGCATGTCAGATAAACGATATAAGCGAAAAAATCAGCTGTTCCCTTAGATTAAATCAAAATAGCGAAAGATAGGTAAGCTATCGTGTAATACATATATTTCTTATTTGTTTTAAGTGGGATAAAGGTTACCAAAAATGCCTTGTTGCGCTTTTACGCATTGGACAAATTATTCAAAAAGAAATAACAAATCTCATGGAATCATATTTCACTCATAAATAGAAAAAAGTTTTAATTACTTATGATATTTCTAAATTCATTAATATTTAGGTCACCATTTTGCAGAATGAGATAGAAATATACAAAATATTAACATCTGACGAGTTCAGTCTTTTTGACAGGACTCACCTCTGAAGCGTAACTGCGCGTAGCACGCTTGACTCACTCACGCTTATGGCAAAAAATAGGTTTGTCTCTGTCTTCCAATACAATACCACTTTAAATAAATGTCATAGAGCTGTGAGTATGTGTGCATGTAGTTGTGCATGGGGCCCGTTTTCAGTTGTCTAATTGAAGGGACGTGCCGTATCTTCCGCTATTTTGTATAAATCTTAGCATCACACTAATGTTTTTTCAGTGTGTGGATCGAAACAACGACGACGAACAATCCAGATAGTTACATTAAAATCTCTAAACACCAATTTTTGAGATATTTATTTAAGAAAAAATAAAAATTGGTATTTTACAGTGCTATTACCCGACGACCCGATTGCCTCTGATACAAGGGTTGTGGGTTCGATCCCCGCACAGTACAAACATTTGTGTGCATGAACATGTTTGTTTGTATTGGTTTGGGTGTTTGCTATGTATAAGTATGTATTTACAAAAGAAAAGTATTACATTTATATATTTGTAATGCCACTGTTGATTCTGATATCCGTAACACAGGTGCTTGAGCTACCTATCTTGGAGTCAGATCAATGTATGTGATGATGTGAAATATTTATTTATTATTTATTTATTTATTACACCAATGAATACACAAGCTAGATTACAATTAAATTGAAATTACTGTATTTTTTTTACTTAAAAAAGTACAATACGTTTTAAAAATAATCCTAAATTGTCATTATGGACGTCTATGTCAGGAAAATGCGTTTTTTTTTTTTTTTTACTCAACATCTCATACGTTGACCTGATTCCGTACTAAGTAGCTTAAGCACTTGTGTTACAGATATCAGACAACAGAGGAACACAAATACTTAAATACATATATTACACCCAGACACTGAACAAACACAAGTGTTCATCGCACGAATGTTTGTCCAGGGTGGGGATCGAACCCACGACCTTTGGCGTAAGAGGCAGGGTCACTACCAATTGCGCCATCCGGTCGGTCGTCGGTCGGTTATAAAGTCGTTGAGCAGTGAGAGTGCCCGAGCCGTGGGTGCGTTGGCGCGGCGTGTGCGCACATTCTTTGTGGTTGTGAACAGGCGCATTCTTCGGCGTGGGCTTACGCTACCTCTAGATCCTCCCATGTGCATATAACTATGTTTGTAAGCTGGCATGTGTGATGTGATGTTTTACGTCTATGATGTATTAATTGTATTAATCGTGTTGTGTTGTTGCAGGCATGTACACGATGCGCATGCTGGACGGCGCGGGCGCACACCACGCGCCGCACCACAATCACTCGCACGTCATGATGACGGGTAAGTTACGTCATCATCATCATCATCGTCAGCCCATTTAAGTCCCCACTGCTGGGGCACGGGCCTCCCTCAATCACATGAGGGGTAATTGCCATACTCACCACGCTTGGCAGACGGGTTGGCGAGGGTTTTGATATAAATGCAGAGTTTTCCTTCTCTGGGTGCTGATGATCATGCCAGCAGCTTTACCTTAGTCGCCTTTTACGACACCTCGGTAAGAGTGAGGGTGGCCTATTCTACTCTGCCGGGGACCACACGGCCAAGTTACGTCATCGATGTTCATTTGAACACCATCTACAATATATTGAATTCTTACGTCGAATCACACGCAAGCGATTGTCATTCCATCCCCATCATCTCTATGGATGGCGGTGTAATACTGTGCGTTTCTCGCGGAACTTTCCACCACGTACGTCAGGAGTATTTCCCGACGGCTACGACTTAGGGACCTTCGAGAGAAGAGCATACTCTTTTTTAAAAAAGCCGGCAACACATTAGCGATCTCGCTGATTTCTTGAGTACTTTCCATCAGATGTCTGGCTTGCTCGTTTAAGGCGACGGGTAGCCCTAACTAGCGATACCAATCGATTTAAATTGTTAGCTACTAAACCGGATCTATTTTAAACAATTTCGGGGTTACAACCTCTCGGCAAACACTTATACTATTTATTAAATAACCATGCACAAACGCGGATCCAACATTTGTACGCGAAAAATTGATTCACGCTAAAAGTGGCCGCTTTAGCGGTAATCAATTTTTCGCGTACAAAACGGACCCAACATTTGTGCATGGTTAATTAATAAATAGTATAAGTGTTTGCCGAGAGGTTGTAACCGTGAAATTGTTTAAAATAGATCCGGTTTAGTAGCTAACAATTAAAAACGAATGGTGTCGCTAGTTAGGGCTACCCGTCGCCTTAATGTTATGTGCTAGGGTCCTTATTCTTGTATGTGGCCAATAAATATTTACTTGCTTACTTTTATGTGATATCCGATGTTTCGATTACGTATTTTACCGTATAGAAAGATAAAACAAGGAAGTAATGAGACCAATACTTTCAATATCTACAAATACATTCGACTCAAGCGTCTAGCCATGTTTACAAAGCCGATGACGAGGCATTTCAACGATTATCGCTTCTGATTAGAGTCGGTTATTGCAGAGCGCGACTCGGCCTCCGACAGCGCGGTGTCCTCTATGGGGTCTGAAAGAGTGCCGTCCCTCTCTGACGGCGAGTGGTGCGATGGCAGCGACTCTGCGCAGGAGTATCATAGGTAATAACTTTTATTTTTCCTTAAAATATAGTAAAGTATCAGCCTATATATTGTCCCACTGCAGGGCAAAGGCCTCTATCATAGAAATCAAGTCATCGCTACTATGATGAGATTAGGCTTACCTAATGTGGATTGGTGAACACAAATTGGTGCGCACTGGTGTCGCGGGTGTCCATGGGCGGCAGTTATCACTTACCATCAGGTGAGCCGTGTACTCGTCCGCCGCCTATCACATAAAAAAGTGATAAGTGAGCAGATCTTTTGGAAATTTCACCGCATTTTATGCTCTTAAGTGCTTCAGATGTCCATGGGTGGCGGTAATCATGGACCATCAGGTGAGCCGTCTGCTCGTTTGTGTAAAAAAATATAAAAAATAGTGATATACTAGTTCAAGTATGAAATTGCCAACGTTTAGATACATTTAGAATTGATAGTTGATATTTTCATAGCAATCCTTTATCCAAAGGTTGCCTGGAAGAGATCGCTCATAGTGATAAGGCCGCCTTCCTTGTACATATCCTGTAATATCTAGTTTTAAGTTTTCATACTTTATTTTGAGTGCAATAAAAGTATATTCATTCATTCATCCATTCAATCTTTTGCAATTTATTCTTAAGGCGACGGGTAGCCCTAACTAGCGACAGCATTCGTTTTTAATTGTTAGCTACTAAACCGGATCTTTTTTAAACAATTTCGGGGTTACAACCTCTCGACAAACACTTATACTATTTATTAATTAACCATGCACAAATGTTGGGTCCGTTTTTGTACGCGAAAAATTGATTACCGCCAAAAGCGGCACTTTTAGCGTGAATCAACTTTTCGCGTACAAATGTTGGGTCCGCGTTGCATGGTTCTTTAATAAATAGTATAAGTGTTTGCCGAGAGGTTGTAACCCCGAAGTTGTTTAAAATAGATCCGGTTTAGTAGCTAAAAATTAAAATCGATTGGCGTCGCTAGTATGCCCTACCCGTCACCTTAATTTAATGACAGGTGTACATAGTTTATTTTCAACCTTACTATATTGGATTAGAGCTACAACTATCAGTATATATTATCTATTTTATCAGCTTACTCTATTTGGAATGAGATAGTAGGATAAAGTAGTAAAAAAATAGATGCGTCATTTGCTATAGTTATGTGAAAAAGTAACCTAATACGTCATCCATACAAATAAATAATAAAATATTTCACAACATCACATACATTGACCTGACTCCGAGATAGGTAGCTCAAGCACCTGTGTCACGGATATCAGAATTAACAGCGGAATTACAAATATATACATATAATACTTTTCTTTTGTAAATGCATACTTATAATACATAGAAAACACCCAGACCGATGCAAACAGACATGTTCATGCACACAAATGTTTGTACTGTCCGGGGACCAAACCCGCAACCCTTGCACCAGCGGCAGCGTTCACTACCACTGATCCAAACGGTTCGTCAAACAATCAATTTACAATCTCGCCAATAACAAGTTCATATAAATTACATTAAAAAAATAATATGATATTGGTGGCAAACGAGGCGACGGATCACTTGATGGTAAGCGATTACCGGCACCTATGGACACCTGCAACACCATTTCTCTAAAAGTCTACAGATTCACATATGAAACTTAAATATAATAACTTAAATATGTCTATGTATCTAATGTTAAGGTGACGGGTAGGGCACACTAGCGACGCCAATCGATTTTAAGTTTTAGCTACTAAACCGGATCTATTTTAAACAATGTCGGGGTTACAACGTCTCGGCAAACACGTATACTATTTATTAAATAACCATGCACAAATGTTGGGTCCAACGCGTCCGCGAAAAATTGATTACCGCCAAAAGCGGCCACTTTTAGCGTGAAATTTTTCGCGTACAAAAACGGACCCAACATTTGTGCATGGATATTTAATAAATAGTATAAGTGTTTGCCGAGAGGTTGTAGCCCCGAAATTGTTTAAAATAGATCCGGTTTAGTAGATAAATATTAAAATCGATTGGCGTCGCTAGTGTGCCCTACCCGTCACCTTAACGCCCCATAGGTCTAATGGTGCATGATTTCGGGTCGAGCAAAGGTATGTTTCGAATTTTTCGAACATAGCTCGGGTTTGTGATCACCAATCCGCATTTGGCAAGCGTCGTGATTAAGCCTAATCCCATCATAGTGGCGATGACTTGATTTCTATGATAGAGGCCTTTAGGTCATAGTGGGACAGTATATGGGCTGATACTTTTCTTTAGTAAGTTTAGTGAGTGTTCCTTACTTACCAATCCTTCTTATCTTAGTGTGTAATTCCCAGTTGCATTCAAAGCTGACGCCTTGGAGGCCGGGGTACGCTTGGACCATGATCCAAGATTCTGGAAGTCTGGTAATTACAATGAAGCGACTGCCGTCTGACCTTCGCAACTCTTAACAGGGGAACCAGACCTACTCAATCATGGTTACACGTGAATCTGGTGTTTACAATGAAGCGACTGCCGTCTGGAGATTCGGCGGGTAGGGCTAAAACAAGCCGCGTGAGAGTAATTTGTGAGAAAGTAGTTCATTTATTTTTTGGATTTAATCCCAAAAATATAAGCAATTCCTATGCATATTACTTGGAAACCTTACTTAGGTAAATATTTTAATTTATTGTTGCTTAAAAACAATTCTAAAATATTTTTACTTCAGACAACGAAAGGTTATGTAAAGTGAAATGTCACTGAACGAATAAATGAATGATTCGATCTATTTTGACACTACCCTGCGGTACTAAGTGGTCTATGGTTAGTCGAGGATTTGTAATAAAAATTTAAGAACTAACATTATTCCTTAATAATCTTGAACTTGTTAGTTTATGGTTAAAACCGGTATCAGAGCAGTTTTTTGTAATAAGAGGGTAAGTCGCTAGTCAGAGTATTTATTAAATTAAATGATGTTGTTTTAGTTCCAAGTTTCGGCCGTACGAGGGCGCCTATGGCCGCGACCGCAGCGGCGCGCATCCGCCTCAGAAGAAGCACCATATGTTTGGGAAAAGATGCTTCCAGGTAAGACAAGGTTCATGTTTCAGAAACCATACGATGAACGAAAAATGGGCAATAAGATTCTAAAAAAAAGTATTTATGATTTTTCAAGATATATCTGGCACAAATTATCCCTCTACAAGTAACTTTATTTATTATTTCCGCCTTTTAGCATTCCCAAAAAATGGGTTACTTCTAAAGAGATATTTTGTGCAAGATATTTCTTGAAAAATCACAAATACTTTTTTTTAGAACCTCATTGCCCATTTTTTTCAACAATATTCAAATTAGTTATTAAATTAGTCACAATTAATACAAATAGATTAGCGGTGCTAGTGAGATCGCGGTGTCTGTCGCCTTGACAAGTCACTCCTGACACCAACACACACACACACAGAGAGAGAGAGAGAAGAGATGTTATATTATTTTTTTAGATGTAAGTTAGCTTCTTAGATGTCAACCAGCCAAAACCACATACTCTCATCTTCCGCCTTAGAGAGTCGGGAGAAGTTGAAAACCAGCGCTGACCGAGAGGTCTCCCTCGAGGCAGCATGAGCTAAACTTTATCCCTTTGTCTTTTCGTGCTGGCAAATTAGGTTATGTGAATGTACTGTTTTTCCCTAATACTGGTTGCATAATGTTAACCTTGTATTTTTGTTAATAAGAGACAATAAACTATTTTTATTTTATTTAATTAAGTTTTTTTTTTGGTTCAGGAGCAGAGTCAGCCGGCGCTGGAGCCCGTGGCGCGGCCGGCGCCCCCTGTCGTCAAGTACGAGTGCCCCGAGCAGGCCTACCACCACGAACAGATGCACATGCACAATGGTAAATCATCATCATCATCATCATCAGCCCATTTAAGTCCCCACTGCTGGCGCACGGGCCTCCCTCAATCACGTGAGGGGTAATTGCCATACTCACCACGCTTGGCAGACGGGTTGGCGAGGGTTTTGATATAAATGCAGAGTTTTCCTTCTCTGGGTGCTGATGATCATGCAAGCAGCTTTACCTTAGTCGCCTTTTACGACACCTCGGTAAGAGTGAGGGTGGCCTGCCGGGGACCACACGGCAATGGTAAATACCAAAGATCATATAGTCAAGGACTTTTTTTTTTATCACCCAGGAGAAATGCGTTACGCAAACCCGACCGGCTGGGGGCGGACGGGTTATGTCGGACTCTCCTCTGGCGACGGCTTCTACCGAGAGTCGGCCAGAGGCATACCGACAAAACTCCAAGCCCAAGCCCAATTCTCGGGCTCGTGACATTGAGCCCAATTCTCGTGCTCGTGATATTTTGAAAACATGGCGGATATCACCTGAATACCATACAAAAAAACTATGTTTTAGTGATATATGTCGTATGAAAATAAATATCACGAGCCCGAGAATTGGGCTCATTTATCATCATACGACATATATCACCAAAACATAGTTTTTTTGTATGGTTTTTAGGTGATGTCCGCAATGTTTCAAAATATCACGAGTTTTTCCTAGTCGAAATATGAATTACCGCCAAAAAAGGGCCACTTATGGCGTTAAATCAAATTTCGAGTGCAAAAACAGATCAAAAAGTTAATTATAAATATAAATAGTATATATTCTTTCCGAGAGGCTCGAACTTCGAAATTGTTAAAAAAATATCCGGCTTAATTGCTGTCAATTTAAATCGATTGGCGTCGCCTTAAGCTACTGTTACACATGCTCATTTGGAGCATGCTTAAAAGCATGCCAAATATGAGCATGCCTAACGAACAGTTAACATTTGCTATCAATTAGCATGCTATTAACCATCCATTAGCATGCTTAAATATAAGCAAATTTGTCAATGCGTGCTAAAGCTCTCTGTTACACTCCCTCTTTCACCCGCACCACAGGTAGCATGCTCAAAAATCGACCAGCGTGCGATTTTTGAGCATGCTCAAAACTAGCATGCTTATTAGTAGCATAATTATTAATTAATAATAATAAATATTTCACAACATCACATACATTGATTTGACTCCGAGGTAGCTCAAGCACCTGTGTTACGGATATGAAAATCAACAGTGGAATCACAAATATATACATTTAATACTTTTCTTTTGGAAATGCATACTTACAATACATAGAAAGCACCCAGACCAATACAAACAGATATGTTCATGCACACAAATGTTTGTACTGTGCGGGGATCGAACCCGCAACCCTTGTACCAGAGGCAGCGTTCATTGTATCTCTGTATACCTAGTTTTTAAGTTTTGTATGTTGTGCAATAAAGAGTATCTATCTATCTATATTGAATGGTGCGCTTGCGCAGGTGTGGAGTTCGGTGCGCGCGCGCAGCTGCCACCAGCACTGGATCTCAACGCGGCCGCCGCTCACTCCAGCATCGCTCTACTCCAGGTATGGTCATCATCGCAATCGTACAATACTTCATACCGTAGGAGACGCACGCTTCGGCATGATCGGTCCGGCTGGAAATGATACCAGGGCCGCACAAGAAACCGGCGTGAAGCAGCGTCTGTACTGTGTTTCGCTGCGTGAGTGAGGGTACCGTTGCACGAAACGTGGTAATGGGGGAGTTTAAAGATTGTGACTCCACTGGTGTCAAATAGACTTGTTGACTTTCTCGTTGGTGCAGTGACTAGTAGCACTTTAAAGCGCAAGAGGTCCCGGGTTCGATCCCCGGGTCGGGCCAAAAATGTGTACTTAAGTTTTCGGTAAGAAATTCTTAGTGTCAGCCCGGAGTCTGGAAGTATGCGGTATTGTACCCCTGTGCCTCCGAGGCACGTTAAGCTGTTGGTCCTACGCTCGATCCCTCTTCGTACGTAGCACAGTATTGTCCCATCTGAATATGAGGGTAAGGGAGTAGAGAGTGCACTTGTGTTTGCGCACACACTTGAGCACTATAATATATCCTGCATACGTGGCTGATCGTTGAGATTGGCCGCCGTAGCCGTAATCGGTTGGAGAATATTATTATTATACTTATTCATCTTATTCAATAAATCTGCTAATCTCTGACCTTTAACCATTATTATCATCTTTCTCCCAACAATCATGAAAAAAAACTACAGAAATTTTCTTTTTTTGAAGAATCATTCATGATAAGAGAAATCTGAAAGTCATGCTCCGTGATATGCCAAAAAACTATTCATAGATACAGTCACTGTGACTAATAACAAATTGCATTGCCAATATGAGACACTTATTGTTCCACATTAAGAGTCGATGGTGTACTATACATTTCATTGGCAGGCGACTGTACCTAGTAACATTTTAATCTTATCTAGAGTGACTATATCATGTTTAACATGTATAATATACAGAGTTATAAGTTATATTTTTCATCATCATCGTCAGCCCATTTAAGTCCCCACTGCTGGGGCACGGGCCTCCCTCAATCACATGAGGGGTAATTGCCATACTCACCACGCTTGGCAGACGGGTTGGCGAGGGTTTTGATATAAATGCAGAGTTTTCCTTCTCTGCGTGCTGATGATCATGCCAGCAGCTTTACCTTAGTCGCCTTTTACGACACCTTGGTAAGAGTGAGGGTGGCCTATTCTACTCTGCCGGGGACCACAAGGCACTAATAAGGTTATTAAGGCATAAAGCTTGTCAAAAGTGTTTCCCTATGCGTTCTTACTTTAAAGATTATTAACATTAGTGTAGATAAAATAGTGTATGAGTTTGCACATAACTTGGTATTGAAACACTCGCGAATGCTATAAGCAAACTCGCCAAGACTCGTTTTTAGGGTTCCGTAGCCAAAATGGCAAAAACGGAACCCTTATAGTTTCGTCATGTCCGTCTGTCCGTCTGTCCGTCTGTCCGTCTGTCACAGCCGATTTACTCGGAAACTATAAGTACTACAGTGATGAAATTTGATGGGAATATGTGTTGTATGAACCGCTACAAAAATATGACACTAAATAGTAAAAAAAAGAATTGGGGGTGGGCCCCCCATACATGTAACTGAGGGATGAAATTTTTTTTTCGATGTACATACCCGTGTGGGTATCAATGGAAAGGTCTTTTAAAATGATATAAAGTTTTCTAAAAAACATTTTTCTTAAAGTGAAACGGTTTTTGAGATATCAGCTCTCAAAGTCGTAAAAAGTATGTCCCCCCCCCTCTAGTTTTATAACTACGCTGGTATAAAATTCTAAAAAAAATAGAGGTGATGCATGCTAATTAACTCTTTCAACGATTTTTGGTTTGATCAAAGTATCTCTTATAGTTTTTGAGATAGGTTGATTTAACTGTAATTTTGGACTTTGCTGCTACGGAACCCTTTGTGCGCGAGCCCGACTCGCACTTGGCCGGTTTTTAAAATCTCGCTTGTGTTTTAAACCCAAATGACAGTCACATAAAGTACTATTTTTAAGAACCATGCATGACAAGAAAAATTCCAAAAGTCATGCTCGGATGATTTGCCAAAAATATATGGATGAATTAGTCCTATCTTATCTACAACATTACAGATATCATAAGCATATATCTTTTCAGTGCTAACATCTGCTACAGCAATTGTATGTTTACAAAATCGAAATATATATTAGCGAAGGCTGACCTGAAGGAAGGCTAGTGTTGCTTTTCGATAGTCTACTATCGATAGTCTATTGATAGTCCACTATCTATAGTCTATTGATAGTCCACTATCGATATTCTATTGATATACTATCGATAGCAAAAGTAAAATCAATACTATCGATAGTATCGATTGTAATGTTAAATCAATACTATTGATAACGCTTATACTATCGATAGTATCGGCCATTAATCAATCGATAGTATCGATAGTATTGACGCTATTAATAGGAGATATTGATCAAATTTTATTATAGATTACCTATCGATAGTTTTGACTAATAGCAATTCTTATTCAAATAGTAATTTCGAGGTCAACTATCGATAGCGAAACTGTCGATAATTCCGCAACACTACCACTGACTGACTGAGATACTTTTAGTCAGCCAGTGGGTCTGTCATCATCAGCCAGTGATTTACGCAAGAGATAGAAACTTGAAAAGTTGTACAGAGAGTCCGCGCCACGAAGTGCTCAAGTGTGTGCGCAAATACAAGTGCACTCTCTATTCCCTTACTGTCATATTCCGATGGACAGGACCAACGTGCTTTCCGAGGCACGGAGGTACAAGACCGCCAACTTCCAGACTCCGGCCAGCCACTAAAAATTTCTGACCGAAAACTTGGTTATAATATTTGGCCTGACCCGGGGATCGAGCTCGGGACTTCTTGCGCAGCCGTCGCTTTAAAGTACGACCCACTAACCACTGTGCACTGTTATACTTATAATATAATACATAGAAAACACCCAGACCAATACAAACAGACATATTCATGCACACAAATGTTTGTACTGTGCGGGGATCGAACCCGCAATCCTTGCACCAGAGGCAGCGTTCACTACCACTGACCCGAACGGGTCGTCGCTGTACGTGTAAAATTACTGCCTCGGTGGCGCAGTGGTTAGTGGGTCGCACTTTAAGGCGACGGCTTAGTTTGGGGTCCCGGGTTCGATGCCCGTGTCGGGCCAAAATTTGTACCTGAGTTTTTCTGTTACGGTGACGGATAGGGCACACTAGCGACGCCAATCGATTTTAATATTTAGCTACTAAACCGGATCTAACAACTTTTAAACAATTTCGGGGTTACAACTTCTCGGCAAACACTTATACTATTTATTAAATAACCATTCAAAAATGTTGGGTCCAACGCGTACGCGAAAAATTGTATCACGCCAAAAGTGGCCGCTTTTGGCGGCTCAATATCAATATCTAAAAATATCAATATCTAAAATCAATAGCTAAAAATTTAAATCGATTGGCGTCGTTAGTGTGCCCTACCCGTCACCTTAAGAAATTCTCAGCCTGGAGTCTGTAAGTTGGCGGTCTTGTACCCCGTTGGTTTTTCGGCGCCCTGATCTCGTCTTGACTCTCCTTCGGTCGTGTCACACTGGTAGTCCATCGAAATGTGAGGGTAAGGGAGTAGAGGGCGTACTTGTGTCTGCGCCAAGCACTTTTGCCCTATAATTATGTTTCTGCGTCGATGGCCGATTGCTGAGATTGGCCTCCATGACATGTTAACTTCCTCGTTCAGGCCTTTAAGATCCCCACTGCTGGGGCACGGGCCTCCCTCAATCACATGAGGGGTAATTGCCATACTCTCCACGCTTGGCAGACGGGTTGGCGAGGGTTTTGATATAAATGCAGAGTTTTCCTTCTCTGGGTGCTGATGATCATACCAGCAGCTTTACCTTAGTCGCTTTTTACGACACCTCGGTAAGTGTGAGGTTGGTATATTCTACTCTGCCGGGGACCACACGGCTATTAACTTAGAAATGTGTAATCTTGAATTGACTTTCCCCCCAGAATGGCGTAGCCAGCCCCCCCGGCGCGGGCGCACGCTACGCGTACGGCGCGGAGCGAGTGAGACACAACCATACGTACAGCGCGCCGCAGCCTCTCCCTCACACCAGGCCGCATCTACACCGAGACAAGAGAGGTAACTATACAGGGGCGGCTTTAGCCCAAGAAGCGCCCGGATAACCTGAAGGCAGTTGTGTTTTTATAAATTGTTAGTCCTTGACAGTTCAAGGTAAAATAAAATTGTTTAGCTGTCATCATCATCATCATCATCATCATCATCATTTCACCCAATAGACGTCCACTGCTGTACATAGGCCTCCCCCAATGTTCTCCACACAGATCGGTCCTGTGCCGCCCGCATCCAATGGATTCCCGCGATCTTCACCAGATCGTCGGTCCACCTTGTGGGGGGCCTGCCACGGCTGCGACTTCCTGTACGCGGCCTCCATTCGAGGACCTTTCCGCCCCAACGGCCGTCTGTTCTCCTCGCTATGTGCCCTGCCCATTGCCACTTGGCATGCAATCCTTTGAGCTATGTCTGTGACCTTAGTTCTCCTGCGGATCTCATTAATTTCTGATACGATCACGCAGGGAGACTCCGAGCATAGCCCTCTCCATTGCTCTCTGGGTGACTTTGAGCCTCCATAGACGGCACATTGTAAGCGGCCACGTTTCGGTTCCGTATGTCATCACTGACAACACACACGCATTGAAGACTTTCGACTTGAGACACTGCGGTAGATGGGCCAAAAAAGTAAAAGTGTAACAGTGGAATTACAAATATATACATATAATACTTTTCTTTTGTAAATACTTACTTATACAAAAAAGACATCCCAGACCAATACAAACAGACACTATCATGCTCACAAATGTTTAAACTGTGCGAGGGATCGAACCCGCAGCCCTTGCACCAGAGGCAGCATTCACTGCCACTGATCCAAACGGGATGTCTAAGTAGCTCATGAAACAACCGTCCCATCTGCCCCCAGTGCGGCGGGTGACCGATGGGAGCATGTCGGACGGCGGGTCCTCCGCGGCCAGCGGCGGACAGCACCTCAGCAGGGACGAGAAGAGGGCGAAGGCACTCGGTGAGTTCAATTTCCTCTTCTGCATTTTTTTTAAATGTCATAAGTGGCAGACGAGCAGACGGATCATCTGTTGGTAAGAAATTCCCGCCGCCCATGACACCCGCGACATCAGTGGAGTCACAAGTGCGCTGCCAGCCCTTAAACCCCCCTACCCCCCGGACTGGGCCCTCGGTACCGGTTTTCGGCCGTGGTATGAAATTGACTTTCCGAATCAGCGGTAGATTACATAATATTTGACATTCATAAATGTTGAAATGAAATGAAATGAAATATTTATTTGCTTGCTAAGTGTTACATACAATGTTCTGTATGGACCTAGGCAAAATAATCCTCCGCCCATGACGGAAAAGAACCCTCCGCCCTGGGTGGCAAAACAATCCTCCGCCCCGGGCGGCAAAATAGTCATTTGCGCCGTGCGGCAAAATAATTCTCCGCCCCGGGCGGCAAAACAATCCTCCGCCACGTGAAGCCAAAAAAAATCTGCGCCCCGGGCAAAATAATCCTCCACTCCAGGTGGCAAAAATATCCTCCGCCCCGGATGCCTAAATAATCCTCCGCCCCGGGTGTCTAAATAATCCTCCGCCCCGGGCGGATAAATTATCCTCCGCCCCGGGCGGCTAAATAATCCTCCGCCCCGGGCGGCTATATAATCCTCCTTCCCTAGTGGCAAAAATATCCTCCGCCCCGGGCGGCTAAAGAATCCTCCGCCCCGGCCGGCAAAATAATCCTTTGGCCCGGCCGGCAAAACAATTCTCCGCCTCGGGTGGCAAAATAATCCTCCGCCCCGGGCGGCTAAATATCCTCCACGGTAAAATAGTCCTTCGTACCGTTCAACCAGATAATTATCCGCCCCGGGTGGCTAAATAATCCTCCGCCCCGGGCGGTTAAATAATCCTCCTTCCCGGGTGGCAATGAGATCCTCCGCCCCGGGCGGCAAAAATATCCTCCGCCCCGGGCGTTTAAAGAATCCTCCGCCCCGGGCGGCAAAAAAATCTTTTGCACCGGCCGGCAAAATAACCCTCCGCTCCGGGTGTCAAAACAATCCTCCGCCCTGGGCAGCCAACACTCACGCGACGCCACTGCATCGTCGCAAATTTGTCTGGCGCGCATTATTTAATTTATTGAATGCAGGTATTCCGTTTGCAGGCATTCCCCTGGACGTGCAGGACATTATCAACCTGCCGATGGACGAGTTCAACGAGCGCCTCTCCAAGCACGACCTCAGCGAGGCACAGCTCTCCCTCATACGGGACATCAGGCGCCGGGGGAAGAACAAGGTACCTACTGTCGCGCTGCGATCGCGCAAAGAGAAATAGACAAACGTTTATTCCAAGTAGACCTGGCTAAAACGTATCTTTCAAAAGATTGGACCTTTTGCATCTGGATCAGTGCAAAGATGCGGAACAGTGAAATGCTTCGAATCATTTGGAAGATCCGTGATTATTTGATTTTGTAACGAATGAATAATCGAATATATATATTTCACTTTTCCCCGCGTTACACGTGGAAAGACCTATTCATCCCGTACAGCCCATAGCTCTGTTCCGCTCTGAATTCGGACCATACCGCTCATTCTGATCAGGAGATTTAGTGTAGTAATTAGTTATTTTAATACAGTCATATTTTGTTTTATTGCTAAAATTATTTTTTTAATTTGAATGCCACACCCAGAGTCGTTGATTAACTTAGTTGGCTACTTAAGAAAAAATATTGACACTTATTTTGATATGCATAAAGACTACAGATACTAAAGTTAATGAACATTAACTTAAACGATGTTTCTGAGTGCGGCCGTAAGTCTTTTTTCTTTTCGTTTCTGCCTAAGATACAGGAAATTCCTAGTTTAGGCAGTAAACTTAAAATGTTTCACTTAGTAAGTTTTTTTAAAAATCCTTACTAATATTATAAAAGGCGAAAGTTTGTTTGGATGGATGTATGGATGTTTGTTCCTCTTTCACGCAAAAACTACTAAACGGATTTTAATGAAATTTTACAGTAATGTAGCTTATAGATCAGAATAACACATAGGCTATAATTTATAAAGATATTGTGTGAACGCAGACGAAGTCGCGGGCAAAAGCTAGTTTTTCAATAAAATTGTATTTATTTATCATTCGGCTCACTCGGATCATTCCACTCATTCGGATCATTCAGCTCATTTGGATCATTCATCTCATTCGGCTCACTCGGACTCGAGATCCATTTGAGTCGAATGATACATTCGAAGCGAACATTAGATTCGGAACAGTGTCTCATTTGGCTGAGTCGGATCACTGAGTCGATTCAGTAAAGAGTTACACACGTCTAATTCCAAGGAAATCTGCTTAAATTGTTATAACAATAATAGGCACTCGCATGTGTGTTATACCGTGGACGCGACTCCTCCGAGAGTGACTGCTATTCGGTAAGCGTCCTCCGGAGGTAGGGCTAGCTGCACGTTACCTACAGAGAATAAAAAGGTTCATCACCCTAAGGGTAAATTCCTTTCAGCTCAGAATGTCAAATTCCCAAAATGTCAAACGGATTCAAAATGTCGAATTCACGGAATGTCAAATTCCTAAAATGTCTAAATCCCAAAATATCAAGTTCCCGGAAAGTCAAGTTTTCAGTTAGTTTATGAAGAAAAGATAGTTCTCGTTCAATAAATAAAAAATATCTATAAATAAATAAAATTTCACAACATCACATACATTGATCTGCCTCCGAGATAGGTAGCTCAAGCACCTGTGTCAAGGATATCAGAACCAACAGCGGAATTACAAATATATACATATAATACTTTTATCTTGTAAATACATACTTATAATACATACAAACACCCACATAAAACATCTACAAATAAACATACATCTATAAATAAACATATTTTTGAATTGAATTCAAATTCAAAAAATTTACATCTTTTCTTTTCGGGAACATGACATTTAGGAATTTAGACATTTTGAGAACTTTTTTTTTTTTTTTTTTTTGTGGCATTGCACGGTTTGTGCATTAGCCAATGTCAAGGTAGGGAAACGGGAATAATAAAAAGAAGGAGTCGGTATTAGGAAAAAGTTGGATCAGAATCAGTAGGTAAATATTATGAATGGGGTAAAAGATACAAAGAAGTGAAATGAAGAATGATTATATTTTAATATTATTAATATTAATGAACTTAGATAAGGTATAGTAAATGTCATGATTATTTAAAGATAATAAAATATGTATGGATGATGGAAGTGGGATACGGAGGGAAACAAGATCAGCAATAAAAGGAGTATGATCATGGAAAGGACAAGCAAAGAAAATATGATTAAGTGTTCCTATATCGGTATTGCATTCGCACATATTGTTATTAACTATATTAAGTTTGCTAAGATGCTCCGGTGTACAAACGTGTCCCAACCTCATACGCGTAATAACTGAGGAGGACCGTTTGTCCAGAACACTCTTAGCAAACCAGGGTTTAACCGGAATATCAGGCTGCATTTTATAGTAATTACGTCCTTTAATTTGACTGCTATTATTCCATTGTTCCTGCCAAGTCTTCCAGAGGAAGCTCTTGGTCAGGGAAACTAGGTCATGGCCAAAGTTTTTATATGGGAACATGTCGCCAGAGGAAACTGCATCATTCGCTAGCCTGTCGGATTTTTCATTTCCTAGGATTCCGCAATGACAGGAACCCACCCAAAACATATTTTAAAACCTTTTATGAAGCATTCATAAAGAAGTTTTCTACATTCAAGAACAATAGGGAAACAACGATTGGATTTTTGAAATGAAAATTTCAGTATAGCCTCTAGAGCACTTTTTGAATCGGAAAATACTACTGTATTCTTAAGTTTAAATAATAGGACATATTCAATCGATTTAAACAAGCCATAACATTCACCTGTAAATACCGTTGACTCTGGAGGAAGTTTAATTTTTTGGGTTATTTTATATTGTTGATGATAAACACCAACACCAACATTTGAATCAGGTGAATGCTTAGAGGCATCACAAAATATGTAATGCCAACCTTGCCACTTTTGAGCAACAATTTCGTTGAATTTATCGTTACTGTACCTGGGATTTTTAGGAATGTTTAGCTCCAAATGGACAACTGGAGGCAGAATGAGGGCTTCGAAATGAATAGAAAAAATAGGGAGATATGAACATCTATGCGTTGGCGCTTCAAAAGAAATGAATTTACGAAAACTTATTACAGGACACGGTGGTGTTTTATGTGACCAATAAGAGGAAGTATTGACATGATCTGATAGCTGCTGTAATTTAAAGTAGAGGGGATGATTTCGAATCTGAAGGGCTCGGAAAATAAATCTGTCAGATAAATATTGTCTTCTTAGTTTCAAGGGTGGCTCGCAACATTCTACTTGAAGGGCATTTATAGGGCTAGAATTCATGGCACCAGTAATCACTCTTAGGGCCTTGGACTGAACGAGGTCCAACTTTTTAAATGCACCAACATTGCCAGGCTCAAACAAAAATGTGCCGTAATCCAATAAGCTTCTTATTAAGGCATTGTAAATAAGCTTCATACAAAATGGATGTGCACCCCACAATACACCTGAAAGACATCTGAGCATATTCATAAGTCGTTCACATTTACCTACAACATAATCACAATGTGGAGCAGCAGTAAGTCTTGAATCCAAAATTACGCCTAAAAACTTAGCATGTTGTCTAACTGGAATTGAGACACCATCATAAAGTATTTGAATTGGTTGGGGATTTCTAGCTCTAGTAAATAAAACAGCAGAACTTTAGAAGCAGACAGTTCTAATCCATTTGCATCCATCCAGGCTTTAATGTTGAGCAGTGTGGAAGTTAAAATGGAACATGAATCATTATAAGATTGATTGATATTATAAATTAATAAATCATCGGCATATTGAAGAATATTTACTGTGGGGTCAGTAATGACAGATTCTAAGTCAACTGTATAAACGTTATACAATATAGGACTGAGAACTGAGCCTTGAGGGAGACCTTTGTAAGCAGTTCGAGAGAATTCAGAACCAGCAGAAGTCACATTTATAAAACGTTCAGATAGAATGTAAAATATAAATCTAACAAATTTATGTGGAACAGATAGATCTTGTAATTTTTTTAATAATATTGGAATTAACACATTGTCATAGGCGGCAGATATATCAAGGAAAACTGCAGAGACAAATTTATTATTGCTAAAAGCTATTCGAATGTCCGAAGTAAGAATACTAATATTGTCTAAAGTGCCTTTGCCTTTTCTAAAGCCATATTGACTTTCTGCTAGGAATCCTTTACTCTCAAGATACCATTCAAGTCTATTTTTTACTAACTGCTCAGCAAGTTTCATAAGGACTGTCGAAAGAGCTATTGGGCGATAAGCTGAAGGATCAGATGGAGATTTGTTTGGTTTAAGAAATGGTAATATTATTTGGGATTTCCAAGACTGCGGAATGTTATTTCTGTCTGATTGCATGATGTGATTAATGATATTTAAATAATATGAAAGAGCACTGTCGCTGAGATGAGACAAAAAGGAATACTGAATGCCATCTGCACCAGGGGCAGAATCTTTTCTACTGTCAATAATGCCTTTTAACTCAAACAATGAAAAATGGATGATCCAAGTTAGAAGAAGTAGCTGAACATGAAATAAAAGGACATGGATCACTTAAATTCAAAGGAACCCAGGAGGGAGCTAATTTGTCGACAAACTTATCGGCTAATGATGTAGAAATAACCGGGCTCGAACAATCGGACATAGCTGATTTAAACCGTCTGAGATTCCACCATACCAAAGATGGTGGAGTATTTGGTGAGATAGATAGACAGAACTGTCTCCAGCTCTCAAACTTTTTCTTTTTGAAAAGCTTACGTGTTTCACTCATAATGTTACTTAGTATGTCGAAATTTTCTATAGACATATTACGCCTATAATTACGCTCAGCTTCTTTACGCTTTTTAATTGCCTGTGTGCATTCTGGGTCCCACCACGGAGGGGATGGGATTTTAGAAGGTCTATTATTTTTAACTGGGAACAGATCTTTAGCAACTTCAGTAAGCATTTTTGCAAATGATTCGGCACAATGTGTAACATTATCAGGATTAATTATTGGCAATTCCCTAGGCTTTTCCTTCTACCAAACTTTTGTATCTGTCCCAACTGTCACTGTCACTTTCAGGAAGGCTGTATTTAATTCTGTTTGAAACCAATGTGGGAAGAGGATTATTAATTGGAAAGGATATAAGAATCGGAAAATGGTCACTACCGTATGATGAAGGCAGGGTTTGCCAAGTTAAAGAATTCACAAAATTGGGAGAACAAATGGAAAGGTCTACAGCACTGGCGCTTTGATCTGGTCCAGTTAGTCGTGTTGGGCAGCCGGTGTTCAAAGTACATAGATTATGAGTGTCTAGGATTTCCATTAACTTTTCTCCAAAATAATTAGATGATGAACTACCCCAAGCCTGGTGATGAGAATTAAAGTCACCTAATATTAAACAAGGTTTTGGAAGGCAAGTGAAAATTTGATTGACTTCATTGAAAATTGTGACAGAAGGGCGAGGAATGTACAGAGAAACTATACACATATTATTTACACTTACAGCTACTATTGATAATTCATCACTATGTACAGGTAAAGGAACAGAATTAAATGATATTGAATTTTTGATGAATATGGCGACTCACCCATATCCATCGGGTCTATCATCCCTTATGGAATGATAGCCACTAACTTTGAAAATGTTTTTTCGGTTTGAGCCATGTTTCTGACAAAGCAAAAACGAATGGCTGAAACTGATTCAACAAATAAATAAAATCACTTTTTTTACTTATTAGACTTCTACAGTTCCACTGCAGAAGTTTTTGCCTGTCCATACTGGGAGGACTCTTTTTGTATTACAAATGAAGGGGCATCGTTGGACGGTGTAGATTGGGTCAAATTGGACAGTAAATTTATTAGAGCAATAATAAGGTCAGGAATTGAATTTTCAGATGATTGTGGTTGTTCATGAGTTGTGCTGTTCAGAGCACATCCATTACTAGGAGAGGGAATACTGAACTCTTTAATTAATGCTTTGTGAGCTTCGTTATCATATCCCTTATTAACAGATATTGGAGGGGACCTTGGTTTTAGAAATACAGTCTTTTTATAGGAAGTATTTGGACTTGGAGGAATGTTCTTGGACATGTGATGACAATGTATCTATAGGACCTTGGTTTTGGTTTTTCAGGGCTGGGAGTCAAATTAACAGGACTTGAGGTCATAGCTGCAGGTCTTGAAGTTAAAACTTCAGCATAAGATTTCCCTACTAAAGGATGTAATTTGGACGCTTCAAAATATGATACAGAGTTTTGTGCCATATAAGTCTTTATACTTTTTTGACGAGCAAACTCAGGACAAGTTTTATTGGAGGCGAAATGAGAACCAGAACATAAGCAGCAAGAAGCATTTTCCTCTTCAACATCACATGATTCACCAGTGTGGCCTTCACCACATTTAAAGCAGCGTGGCTTAGATCTACACTGAGCTTTGGTATGACCAAAGCGACAGCAAAGGAAACATTGTAAAGTTGGAAAAATGTATAATTCTACCGGAAGAGAGTTATAACAAATAAAGACACGGTCGGGCAAAGTTTGACCATCAAATGTAATTACAACAGTTTGAGATGGTTTCCAGGACTGGGGCTCCATTTACGAAAGTCCTTATAGTTTAACCTTCTTACTTTAATTATTTCACCAATGCCAATAGGAAGTGATACATTTGCAATAACTTCTTCTGGAGACCAGTCTGAAGGAACACCTCGTACCAGTCCCATCCTAGTTACATTAAATGTTGGAATAAATGCTTTCAAATTATTGGATTCCAGACTTTTATCTTTCATAAATGCATTGGCATCAAGAAAATTGGAAAAGGCAATTGAAATTTTATTTCGGCCAATCTTTTTAAACGCTACCATTTACAATATTCTGAAAAGAATTCTTTTTAAGAAACCTTCCAAAGTGACAGGGTGTACAGACACATCTTCATTTGGGGTAGTGGATGTTTTGACTATGTGAACAACATAAGGTGAGGCATCATTGTCATTATAACATTTACGACCAATAGGTGTAGGGGGAGATAAACTCCTTATCATTTGTCCCAACATTCGTAACAGGATTCTTTTCAAATATTGTAGTGGTTGACATTTTTGGTGAGAGTGGAGGGTCAATGCAAAGGCAATCATTATCTTTTGTTTCCTGTCCATGGTGTTTACGTCTCCTTTTATTGCAATGTTTACATACATTAACACGGTGCTTCGAACGTTTTAATGAACGGGGTGGACGAGCCGTCCGTTTCCATTCCCGACTCATTTGAAATAATAACAAACCGGCCTGCCGGGGGAACAATGTCCCCCGGAGGCGGGTCCTCCATGGTTGAAAAAATATAAAAGTAAAAACTTGCCTAATCCAGGGTAATATGACACTATCTACAATACTAAATAAACTAATTACAAATATAATACAAAAAATACTACTGAACTGATCACTTTTACTGTTAAATCAATTAAAATTCCTATAAGCAAATTAAAACCCGCCCGAACAAGTCGAACGTTTCCCGCGCTTTTTCCTTTTTCTTTGAGAACTTTATATTTTTTGGAACTTGACATTTTGAGAACTTGACATTTTAGGAACTTGACATTCCGCGAACTCGGCATTTTGAAACCGCTTGACATTTTGGGAATTTGACATTCTGAGCTGAGAGGGGGTAAATTTTCGCTTGCACGGCAAGAATCAGTTATACCGACATATCGTTTTAAAAAGATCTGCCAACCTTCTTTAAATTTTCTTCACATCAAAAGGAATCAATGTGTCTACAAGCAAATCTGAACTTTCTGATCTAAAAGTTAAGCATAATTTTCTGTGCGACAGGTGACAAATTTACGAAAGGTAATAAGTGGCCGAGTACTCGGTTTGAGGAACTTTGTACCGAGTAAACTCGGTACTCGGTGACTCGGTACTTGGTGACTCGGTAAAAATAGAACTCGGCGCATCAATAATTTATATGCCAATTCATAAAAATCGTCTACTCTCCACCAGGTGGCAGCACAGAACTGTCGTAAGCGTAAACTGGATCAGATCACGTCGCTGGCCGACGAAGTACGCACCATGCGCGACAGGAAGCAAAGGACTCAAAGGGACCACCATCAGCTCACGGCCGAGAGACAGCGCGTCAAGGAGCGCTTCGCGGCGCTGTATAGACACGTGTTCCAGGTGAGAACCGACAGCTTAACACTCTAGGACACTGAGGGACCGCCACCAGCTCACGGCCGAGAGACAGCGCGTCACATAAAAAAAGTGTGATCATGATTTTTAGGGTTCCGTAGCCAAATGGCAAAAAACGGAACCCTTATGTATTCGTCATGTCTGTCCGTCTGTCCGTCCGTTCCGTATGTCACAGCCACTTTTCTCCGAAACTATAAGAACTATACTATTGAAACTTGGTAAATAGATGTATTTTGTTAACCGCATTACGATTTTTACACAAAAATTGAGGTTTTTAACGTAATTTTTTTCTAAACACAATACTTTGCGCAAGACACGGTCCCAAAGTGGTAAATTGTGTGTGTGTGTCCATTTAACTTCTATAATAAATTAATTATAAAACTAAAAAAAATAAATGATATACATTACCATAAAACCTAACAACGAAAATTGGTTTGGACTAGATCTAGAAAGTAGTTTTTTTTTAATACGTTATAAACCGTAAACCCCAATTTACCTTCCATATATCTTACTTGCTGCTACGGAACCCTTCATTAAGTAGCACAATACCAGCTGCACTTTCATTTATGATATAGGTGGCAGAGGAGCCGACGGATCACCTGATGGTAAGCGATTAGCGATTCGAACTACAAATGAAAATACACCTTGGCGTATGTAACATACAGTTGTCTTTTGTCCAATTCTTAGATATTTTTAGGTGGGGTTAAACACTAAGGTCATTTGTTGAAATGAAATGAAATGAAAATTGTTTATTAAATTTAGGTCCATACAGAACACTTATGAATGTCAATATGTTTACCACTGGTTCGGAATGTAGTTTTCTGCCAAGAAGACACCAGCAAGAAACTCAGCAGTTACTCTTTTAAAAAAAAAAAGTTTCACAAAATGACACCATTAACTTAAAAATATAGTACAGTTTTTGTGTTACTAATATGTACCCAAATTATTGTCATACAAAAAAATCGTCTATTTTATAATAGCCTTTCTTCATTAAACAGTTTTTTATATACAATTTAAACTTATATGTGGGCAAGTCAATAATAATCTGTTGCTGACTGTACCTTCACGATAATGGTCGAAGTAGATAGATAGATAGATACTCTTTATTTCACAACATACAAAACTTAAAAGCTAGGTATACAGAGATACAATGTACAATTTAGGCGGTCTTATCGCTGGGAGCGATCTCTACCAGACAACCTTCAGGTAAAGGACATTAGATAGAAGAGGGGAGGGTGGTGCAATCCTTTTGATTTTGAATATTGATTAAGTCAATTTATAGTATAAATACATATATCTAGATAATAAATAAATAAATAAACACGTTATCATACACTAATATATACGAATGTTAACTTACTATAATACAATATAACCTACACAAATTATATAAAATATACTACTATAAGGTTATAATAAATAAATAAATTAAGCCGTGTGGTCCCCGGCAGAGTAGAATAGGCCACCCTCACTCTTACCGAGGTGTCGTAAAACGCGACTAAGGTAAAGCTGCTGGCATGATCATCAGCACCCAGAGAAGGAAAACTCTGCATTTATATCAAAACCCTCGCCAACCCGTCTGCCAAGCGTGGTGAGTATGGCAATTACCCCTCATGTGATTGAGGGAGGCCCGTGCCCCAGCAGTGGGGACTTAAATGGGCTGATGATGATGAAGGTTATAATAGAGAAGATATATTTTATACCTACAATATATGGTACGTATACGTGGTGGTGGTGGTATGTACTGTTTTGCTATCACTTGTCTGCTTACAAGGCCCCCATTTTCATGGGCGAGTCTTTGGCCGGCTTTTGATGTTGTGTTGGTATTGTTGCAGAACCTTCGCGACCCCGAGGGCCGCCCGCTCTCCTCGGCGCAGTACTCGTTGCAGCAGGCCGCGGACGGGAACGTGGTGCTGGTGCCCAAGATGCCTCATCACACCGGTCAGTAGCCACTGCACTAGTGTTGCGGAGCCATCGATACTTTCCCTATCGATAGTTGACCTCGAACCTGGACCTCATTCAGACAAATGAATAGGGTGTCATGCGTAAAATTGGTTTGAATGGTGTAGTGTAGCTTATCGGTAGTCCGCTATCGATAGTAAAAGTAAAAATCAATAATATTGATAGTACTATCGATTAGGGTTGTAACAGAGGCCTTCTTAACAGAGGCCTTCTTAAGAGAGGCGGATGCGGATGCGAAGGCGATGAGTTTCACTTCCGCGGATGCGGAGATTAACGGAGGCGGAGGCGAAGGTGATAATGGATGTAAATAAAATAGTAATTTAAGGTTCAAAAGTTGTTATTTCAAATACTTAACACTTAAGTAAACATTTTGGCCGTGTGGTCCCCGGCAGAGTAGAATAGGCCACCCTCACTCTTACCGAGGTGTCGTAAAAGGCGACTAAGGTAAAGCTGCTGGTGCATGATCATCAGCACCCAAAGAAGGAAAACTCTGCATTTATATCAAAACCCTCGCCAACCCGTCTGCCAAGCGTGGTGAGTATGGCAATTTCCCCTCATGTGATTGAGGGCGGCCCGTGCCCCAGCAGTGGGGACTTAAATGGGCTGATGATGATGATGAAGTAAACATTTAAAATATAAAGTAACAATTTTAAGTTAACTTTTTTGTAATAAAAATTCAAAATTAGTAATCAAATTTCATCATCATCATCAGCAACCCACACTCGTCTACTGCTGGACACAGGTCTCCCCTAATGCACGCCGCTGCTTCCGATTTTCGGCCACTCTAGCACCCCCTGCCCTGCCGTTACCGAGACCGCCGCCTTGGCCCGGAATAGCAGGGCTGCCGGGAACTGGGGGCCGGGGCAATGCAGTCTTTTTCATTAGGGGGGAATGGACCATAACCCACCACGCTGGTCCAGTGCGGGTTGGTGGGTGGTTCGCCAGGGCCTCTTTTGTTGGTTAGCAGGACGCGCCACGGTCACAAGTGTGCCCTACTCGTCGCCTTAAGTACCGGGCCATGATCACAGGGTCCTGGGTTCGATTCCCAGGTCGAGCAAAAAGTATGTTTTGAATTTTTCGAACATAGTTCGGGTTTGTGATCACCAATCAGCATTAGGCAAGCGTGGTGATAAAGCCTAATCCCATCATAGTAGCGATAACTTGATTTCTTTGATGGAGGCCTTTGCCCTGCAGTGGGACAGTTTATAGGCTGATAGTACTACTAAAATTGAAATAATGGACAACATTTCATATTTTTAACATGTCCATATTGTATTTTTATATGAAAATAAACATAAAATGAACAGACCCATATTTTTCCTTTTTTCAAAATTTGTCCATTTTCATGCATAAAATAATTATTGAAATTCTTTTTATTCTAAATAGACGTAAGCGCCAAATGACGTCATCGGACGGCTGAATACAGCGATATTCCTTTGATTATCATTGTTTTGATAAAAAAAAGGTACTACTGTCAAAGGTAATACTAGTGTCAACATTGTCAACGTCATTCATACATTAAACGTTGACAAGTTGTCTTTTTTTACAGTTACATATCATGGGTATGGCATTTCGTAAATTTAAAACTATAATGTGCTAAGCAAAGAAATATTTTACATTCTGCCGTCCGATGACGTCATCTTACGTTTTTTAGTTTTTATTTTTTTCTCAGTAAATAAGCAATATAAAAAATGAATAAATATATATTCGAGCAGCGGAAAAGTAAACAAAGAATTGGTATTTTTTGTTTCAGAGCTTAGCAATTTTGAAATGTTGTCCATTTTATAACACTTTTTCATCTATTCCAGATCACCCAATGAACCGCACCTCCGACGACGAAATGGACAGGAAACCGAAGAACTACGAACAGTGACACGCGCATCAACCGCACACACACACGGCTCACACTCAAAACTTGCACACCTTCTACCTATAGATAGACACTGCTAGTGGCCCGCCCTCATCGGGGCATTAGTTCCATATTGTACCAACAGATGGCGCTGGGAGTCGCTTACATCGCGCTATAAAACTGTTTTTTTTATGTGATAGGTGGCAGACGAGCAGACGGATCACCTGACGGGAAGCGATTGCCGCCGCCCATGGACACCCGCGACACCAGTGGAGTCACAAGTGCGATTGGGCCTCCGGTACCCTCACTCACGCAGCGAAACACAGCTGCTTCACGCCGGTTTTCTGTGAGGCTAAGGTATCACTCCGAAGCGGGGCTCTCCGACTTTAGTTCCATTTAGTACCAATAGATGGCGCTACGAGTCGATTACATCGCGCTATAAATATTTTCATTGTCTACAGAATTAACCTCTTTTTATACACCGTGCTTTTTTAATCGTCATACTTTCTTATCCAGGGCATTATACTGATGATAACAAACATTTTCCCCCAAGGAACATGGGGTGAGCAACTTTTTCATCAATGGTGATGAAAAAGTCGGTCATTTAATCATCATTTTTTTTTTATTTGAATACATAATCATTTAAAAGTAGAGGTGTCACTTTATACATAAAAAGTGTGTGTGTGTGTGTGCAATATTAATCCACTTTCATCCGATTGTTAACCGGTTAATTCTTATCATAATCGAGACAAATAAAATCATAAAACGAAAATTTGTAAATATTTGTTACGAAGTTGCCTAGTTT